>ML803265.1:90994-117316 GCA_009831015.1 Picea engelmannii
TCACTTTTACAATGAAGTTACCTTATAACAAAAAATTTGCATGCAAAATAAATAACTCTAAAATAAAATATAAAACTACTTATAGTGATTCACTTTTATACTTGAAGTGAAATGCACTTTACAATTTTTAGCATGAACTTTTTAAAAAAAAGTAACAAAATAGAGACTTGAACTCAAGACCCCTTACTTAATAAGGAAAGTTTTAACCAAATGGTCTAGCAAAACATATTATAATGTTTAGAAGGAGGATTGTTGTTATTTTTGAAGACGGCCTTGGAGAGCATGCTAAAAAAAACTCTTTTCACACAAGAAAACAATTTTGCTTCTCGATGACAACAAGGGTTAGATCTCGGTTAGCTTACCCGGAAGATGCACCTTTTCCTATCTGTTTATGATTTTTTGAGATCACACAGGGCACGGGGAAAAGAGAATACATAGATCTAAAAGAGTAGCAACCTGGAAATAAAAGATACAAACCGAAATAAAATCAAAATAAAACTTTGAATAAATTTAAAAAATGCGTATTCAAGCTTTATACCTCCGGATCTAACTATAATGGTCGTATCTTGGGCAAACAGAAACCTTTTCGAGTGAAACGAAAAGTGTTCATGAATGAAAAGAGTTATCCGGACGCAATGGAATAGTTATATCAACCCATAAATGTACGAAAATGCCATAAAATGGATAAGAGGCAACTCGGCTTCATGATCTCGATCTACAACAGCAGTGGGTCTTCAAACAGGCTTCGATACCATGTTTGACAACACAGGTATTCCAACAGAAGACGAACACCTTCAGTAACCACTCACATAACCAGATCAAATATCAAGACATCTATGTTTTCACGTGGTAAAACCCCTACGGGGAAGCATCCACGGCCCCAGCCAACACGACCACTTGGAGCAGTTTATTAATGCAAAGAAAAAGATTACAGAGAGATTTTACAAGAGAGTTTCTCACAATCGATCATCGAAAAATGAACCTCCATTCTCTTTAAATAGAGATCATGGACCAGTCGGGTGCTAAGCCACATATCAATGGCCATTAAGATTGAGGAGAGTATGAACCGTCGGATCACTCTATGTCGAGACCATATCGTGACCGTCATATTTCCTCACTACAAATGCATACTAAAGAAACACACTAAGAAACACACTTTTACCTAACGACATATTAGACCAAGTAGATCTTAACTAACTCCTAAGTGTCTAAATATCCTAACACTTATGGTAAATGGGCCCAAGCATAGTCCTTCCTCGATCATGAAAAGGAATAATATGGACTCAAGGTGCTTGAGGTTCTTTCCACGTGTCAGTTAGCACTAGGCTAGCATTCACTCACAAGAGTGTACCTATGGTGAACGACCCTGGTGTGGTATTTGTCCTAGTCATGGAGATTTGACTTTTGGCTTAGAGGGAGAGCTGCAGAGGGAGTTTCCCCTTGGTTTAGGTGGGAGAGATACATCTCCCAAGACTGACAGACATGTGTCATGAGTCTAGGTAGAAGTTTGTATACTTCTAAGACAAGCATGACATGATGAAGAATGTCTCCCTCGTCGAGAGGGAATGTTGATGTTTGTACAACATCGGGAAGACACTCCCCTAGATGTTGTAGATGTTATGAATACCTCCCTAGTTAAGAGGGAGTGTTGAAATTGTAACTATGGTCAGTATTCATAATGTGAAAAGTAAAAAGTGAAAAGTTGTTTAGTATAAATATATATAATAAATAAGTAGTTATTTATTATCCAAGGGACACATCCTTTCATGGATTGTCACCATATGTTCTATATATATATGAAACACTCATCATTGTAATAATATCAATTTGAACATATAATACCATCTCTTATGAAAAATCAACACTTACCACATATATTTTATGAGTATTAGGGTGTGATTGTCAAGATGTAGATATGTACAGTTTCTTAAATGTTGTGTTGAAAGTATTATTTTAACACAAACCAAATATCACGCTCGTGTTATATGATACCCATGTTTTTGAGGATTCCATAAATGTAAACATAATATAATCTTAGTGTTACTCTAAATATTCATGATATGCAAGTCATAAGGGTCTTTGTGTTGGGATAAACTTGACTCGGTAAAAGAGCCAAATCTATTTTAGGTAAACAAGTGGTTTTTGGGCCCATGGTATTCGTGTCCCGTGGTTTTGGTAGCGTGTAGTATTATGCCCATGGATTACGTATAATGAAGCCTTTAAAAAGGCTTATGATACTTCATTATAGTGTGTGTGTGTGTGTGTGTGTGTTATGAGAGAGCATGATAAGAAGGGGAGAAAGAGACTGTAAAAAGGAGTGAAGAGGAAGTTACAACATATGTGTTGTAGGTTGCATCCATTTACTTTGTTGGAAGGAATAAAATAAGGACTGGCAATTTCTCTGTGGATGTAGTCCACATTGGGTGAACCATGTATATGTTTTTTTCTCTTATGTATTGTTCTCTTCTATATTTTCTTCCCGCATTCCTTTCATTTTAATTGGTTCATGATTTATTTCTTGACAACTAGTATGAAAGACAGTTTTTTTTGGTTGATAAACTCGCAGGAAATGAGGGTTCATAGTTCAAGGGGGAACAATGATGGAAGAAGTAAAGTTCATGATAAATAATTTTAATGGCCAAAACTACCAACTATGGAAGATGAAAATGGAAGAATATCTGTATCAGAAGAATTTTTTCTTACCATTGGGTGGAATAGAAAAGAAGCCACCAACTATGAAGGATGAAGAATGAGAGATTCTTGAAAAAAAGGCACTAGGAACAATACAACTATGCCTGGTAGTTCCAGTGGCTTTCAACATTTCAAAATAAAATACAATGGAGGATCTGATAAAGGCATTGGCTAGACTGTATGAAAAACACTCAACTTCCAATAAGGTATTTCTTATGAAGTGTTTATTTGATATGAATATGTCAAAAGGTGGGTCTATTATTGATCATTTAAATGAGTTTAACATGGTCACCAATCAATTAAGTTTTGTAGGAGTAAAATTTTATGATGAGGTTAGGGATATTTTCATTTTACTCTCATTGCAATAAATTTGGAATGGCTTGGTCATGGCCATGAGTAATTCTATCTCTAGTTCCAATACTTTAAATTTTGATGATGTTGTTGGTGTTATCATTAGTGAGGAAATGCAATGGAAAATCATAGGTGAGACATCATATAATGTTTTGAATGTGGAGAACAAGGGAAGACAAAGGGAGAGAGGAAAAAGCCTAGGGAATAATGGAAATTATAAGAAGGGAAAATCCATATTTAGAGGGAGATCATAATGCTTGCATTCTGGGAAGAAATGACATAAGAAGAAACATTGTTGGTCTCTAAAAGGAAAACAAGGAGGTAGACAATAGGGGAATAATCAGGAAGAAAATGTAACATGTGATGCGTTGCGAGATGCTTTAATCATTACATTAGATCATATTGTTTATTTTTTGGGTGGTAGACTCAAGGGATTCATTTCATGCCACAGCCCATAGGAAATATTTTCAAGACTATGTTCAAAGTAATTTTGGATATAGGTTTATTTGGGTGATGATAAACCATGTAAAATTGTTCGAAAGGTTAAGATACAAATAAAATTACAGAATGGAAACCAATGGTTGTTGAAAGAGGTGAAGCACATTCCTGACTTGAGAGGAAACCTAATTTCAACAAGAAAGTTGGATAGTGAAGGATGTACAGTTACCTTTAAAAACAATTCATGGAAGGTCACTAAAGGATCACTGAGAATAACAAAAGGAAAGAAGGTAGGTAAGTTGTATTTATGTACAAGTAATGTTGACTCTTCTATTGTTTTAGTTTCTGTAGGAACATATACAACATTATGGCATCATAGGCTTGGGAACATGGGTGATAAGGGAATGTAGATTCTCCACTCAAGGAATTTGTTGTTAGATTTGAAGCATGTTGATCTGGATTTCTATGAGAACTATGTTTATGGAAAATATAAGAGAGTCAAATTTCTCAAAGTTGGGAAGGAAAGGAAGAGTAAAATGTTAGATCTTGTGCATACATATGTATGGGGACTATCTCAGGTATAATCTCTTGGTGGCTCTTATTATTATGTTACCTTTATTGATGATGTGACTAGAAAAACTTGGGTTTATTGCATTAAAAACAAATATGATGTTTTTTATACCTTTATGAAATGGAAATGTTTGGTTGAGAATGAGATAGGAAATAAGTTTAAGTTTCTCATATCAGATAATGGAGAAAAACATTGCAATAAGGATTTTGATAGTTATTGGTCATACCATGGGATTCGTAGAGAGAATACAGTTCCAGGAACACCACAAGAAAATGGTGTGTTAAAAAGGATGAATAGGAAAATCATGGAGTGTGCAAGGAGTATGAGATTGCATGCAAGATTTCCATTACAGTGTTGGGAAGAGGTTGTGGATACTGTTGTTTACTTAATAAATAGAGGACCTTCAAGTTCCTTGGATGGTGGAATTCCAAAGGAGGCATGGGAAAGTAAAAATGTAAACTACTCATTTCTGAATACTTTTGGTTGTGAAGCTTTTGTCCATATTGATAGAGAAAACAAAACAAAGCTTGAGGGAAAATCCAAGAAGTGTACTTTTATTAGATATGAATTTGATTATTTTGGTTATTTCTTATGGGATTGTGAAAATTACAAAATTATTAAGAGTAGATATGTGGTATTAAATGATAAGGACATGTACAAATATTGGTTGTAGGAAAAGAAACAATAAAAGGTGATCCATAAATGGAAGGCTTATGGCCTGTACATCTTACCAACACATAATCCTTTCAACAATTGATTTTTTTTTCTCTCTTTTATATAACTGGATTGACTCGACCAACCAAGTCAAGTCGATCAAATGAAGGCGAAGTCACGTTAGAGACAGAGTCAAAGTAAATTGGATGAAATCTGAGTCGACTACCTGCAAGATGGGTCAGAAAAGGAAAGTCGAGTCGAGTGAGTGAAAGGGAATCCGACCACCGAAATTCAAGTCGAGTAATGAGGGGTCGGTCAATTTATTTTCTAGTTGGTTTGATCACTTTCTAGTTGACCAAAGTATATGAATCGACCCAATGAAATGCATGGTCAAAAGGAAGGCAAATCTAGTTAAATAGACATCACAGTTGGTTGAATACATATGAAGAAAACAACCAAAAACATGGGAGTAGAGTAATATGACAGAACAAGTTGATCAAACAGTCCAAATGACTATCTATTGGGTGAATTTACTCTTCAAAAACCAATACACTTACTGGGGTGAATTTAATACTCCAGGACAATTTTAAAATGTTTGGGGGGCAAATTTTGAACCCCACAATCAACAAAACATCCAGGGGATATTTATATATCCCACGACAAGTAAACAAACGTCAAGGAATCTAAAAATTCAGGTAGGTAAGTTTAAATTCTCCTAGGTAAGTTTGACTATTCCCGGGAAACAAAAAAATGCTATGTATAGCCAGTGGGAAATTTTTTTAAAACACCCAACAATAATAAATTATATGTGCAGGTGATACAGGATGAAAACCAACTTCAACAAAGTATGCATAGAGCATTTCAACTCATAACAAAAGTAACCAAAGAATAAAATGCATTAACTCAGAGATATAAACATTTAAATGTGATTATTTTATTATGCTTGGGAGAAAATTACAAATGGGTGAGCTATACATTGAATCTATGTATTGTTACTCATGGTAAAGAACAAAATTATAGATTCCATGGCTCGGAGACACCTTTTCTTAGAGTGAAAATAAAAATTAACTCCTTTGTCCACTCAACCTCAAGTAGGCTACCCTCTTGGATCTTTTATTTATGTTACCATCCTTCCCTCTTTCCTCTTGCATCTCCCTTCCTTGTCCTCTTCGCTGCTACTCTCATTACTTTTAATGGGCTTCTTTTGGAAGGCCAACTTTCACAGTTGTCCGTTTCACCTCCCCATTGTTCCAGAAGACCAAATAAAATGAAATAAAACAAAAAATGTTTATTTACAAACATTTTTCAAGTTTCAATTCAGATCACACCTCCCCATTTGAATACTTTTGGTCCACAAAATATGGACCATTAAGGAGAAAAAAGCACAAGGCTTCCATTTGTCTCTACATATCCACCATTCCATTGTTGACGAAGGTGTCTTATTTTTTTTTATGGGCATATGTGAGCACTCGTCAACTGGAAGAGAGATCCTGGTCTGAGGTTGTCTAAAGTAACCTAAGTCGTTTGGGAGGACCCACCCTGATGGGTTTTATAGCTCCATTGGTCGATGAAGGAAACTAACCTAAACTAAAAAAATTAAACAACTAACTAGCTATTAAAAAATACCTATTATGTACATTAGATTTTACTATTCACACTTCTAACTATAGAATTTACACTATGTACATATACAAGATTTCAAAGAATTATTGTGAAATTGAAATGATTGCAAAGGAAACTAAATCCCAGGATAAATTTTAATTTAAAAAAAACTAGTACTAATCTACAAATCAAACTAAAGTTCAAATTAAAAAGGTGTGAATGCAAATAACAACAGTCTTTAGTTCACATGAACAAAGCATATAAACTTATAAGGATGATTTACATTCACAGGAAAAGAAAAAGAAAAAAAAAAGAAAAAAAAAAACTAAATAAAATGTAATCATACTAACCTATTTATTGGTCGGTAATAAAGAGAACTTATAATTGTGCCTTCCTATATAAAGGTGCTCCAAGAACCTGTCTCTCAAGAGAAATATATGGTGAATGGTTGTGAAATATCAAGACCATGTGAATGCCCGAAGAAATTTACTTCAACTAGAAATCAAAATCTTGTTTATGATGCAGAAAGAACAATTGTTTAATATGATCCCTTAAGAGGTTTTATAAACCATTTGTCAAGAGAAAGATAATTCCAATTGTCAAAATTGATTACAACAAGTTCAAAATATGAAAATAAACTCAATACATTTAGGTACTTGCATCATAACAATACCATCATAAGGATCTTAATAATTAGGGACAATAAACCTTTGAAAATTGAGTAATATTGATATGGAAATAAATTATAGCAATTAACGATGTATTGATAAATAGACAAAAGATGAGTTTAGCATTACACCATTAATGCAGGAAGAACAAGAATCGTGTAATAATAGATATTATATTGAAAATAAAAACAAATTACTTACAGGACTAAATCCTTAAGCAATCCATGTTTCCATATCATTATTCAATGTAACATTATTCCATTATCCCAAAATTTTAACCATGTTTCAAATCCCAAAATCCATGAGTATTTAAACAAAATAAGAATTGACCCTCATATCCACAGGATAGAGGTGAATCCTTCAAAATAGTGAAGTTTGAAAAATGGATTCTAATCAATGCTTAGACTAGAAAAGTTCTAAGTCTATATAAATAGTTTGTATTGATAATAACAATGAAATGAACACATGTCCTTTCAAACTAATTCTTCTACTAATAAAAACCAAAGCAATCCTTGTCGAAATCAAACGATCCCTTAATCCCAACATCGATGATATTCTCTCTGTCGTTTGAGACCTAAAACAACAAATTTAACTAATTAGATATCTTAACATACTTAATTAAGACTAGCTACAAAATCTATGATTTTGTAGCTGGTCTAAAAACATCAAAACAAATTTAAAATAAATTGAGGAAAACCAAAAACAACAAATTTCATTACCAGAAATTACACATTTGAAATTGAATATGCATGTAGTTCTGATATGACAATATCATTGGCATTATTGGATTTTCTAATGATAGTATTTGGAGTTTTTTTTGGTCTTTTAGTTGCCTACAGGGAAATTTTCTCCATTTTACCAGTTAATTCTTTATTTTCTCTCTTTAAGTTACTAATTTGTCTTTGTGCTAGGTCTAATGACATCGGAAGGTAAGGAACGAATGAATAGTACATTTTATCCCATAAGCCATTACAATTTCTAGGATTTATATTCGTTTTAGGATGTCAGTTATTCCTATCAGAGGGCTTCTCTGTTATGAAGTTTACTCCTTAGGGTAGCATCAATACCTAACAAGCCTTCCAATCCATGGAAAATGGGGTTAGTAATCAATGAATTCATATGGGACTTGTGTGTTGGGCATGGATTCTTCATTCTCATTTTCGCAAGGAACTTCATAATATTCAATGTTTATTGGTTCCTTGCAAATTTCCTTTGTATCAATATGTTCCTGGGCATTCTAAATAGTCTTCAATGTACCCTTTTGTTATTAAAATCAATTTTTTTCTTACTCTAGTTCTGCTCTTCTTGTGGATCATTATGAAGATTAGTCCTCTTAGGGACTGATTGCTTATTCTATTAGAAACAATTCAGAGGTTTTCCTTTCAATTAATTAAGAATTGCTTCTAGACATTGAGCCTGTGCTACCTTTACAGGAGAAACAGGGGCATGATTTGATCGATTGACAAAAGGGGGGATGATCAAGATTAGGTTGAACTTCCAAATTAATTGCTTCAGATATATCCTGAGGAAGATCTATCTCCTCTGCAACCATGAACTAATCCCTCAATCGCCACATAATTTCTGAGAAATTACGTTTTAGAAAATGGAACCTATTTCTCAATTCTTTTAGTTTCTGAAGAAACTGCTCACGTGGACAATAAATGAGCCCATTTTGGAAATGTGTTTATGATGGTTTCATAAAATTATTCACCGTTTGGTCAGAAATTGTCCCATAAAAATGTCTTTGTTATACCATTACAAGTTTGAACTATGTTATACTATTATGGGTAAGTAAGACCTTTGTGGTTGTTTGGCTCTACTTTTACCTTTACTATAGGATCCATGAGCTCTGCAACTAGGCCGATAGGTAGGGTAATTGAACAGAGGATATACTATCCTTATCAAAGAGAAAACACATAATTTGTAACATATGTATATCATCGTAATGAAATAGGGATAGATATAAATACCTCACCATAACAGCTGAGAGCTCAAAAGGCGGAGATAAACCTGAACCATACCATCACTTATTTTGTTGATAAAACTAAGGATTTCTTACACGTCAAAGGACACGAGGGTTCAAAGCTAAATGACACATGTATCTCTCAAGATTTCCCATGAACCAACCAAGCTCGATCGATTGGGAAGGAATGATCATTGTAATAATCATAAGGTTTTAGTCATGATGAGTTTGGAAGTGGGAGAATAAGAACATAGTAGAACCGAAATGTTGGAGAATAGAGTACGCATAACCCAATAGATTTTACATAAACTAAGAATTGAAATGAAACGTTTTGTCATGGTTCACATAATAGTTTATGAATCAATGTTTGAGAGTAAGGTGCATAAAATCTTAACTTTCTCCTTGTTATGACAATGGTTTTAATAATGTAAACCTTATATTTAGAATAAACAACAAATTGTAAGGCTAAACATTTTCTTATGAAGCAAATATTGTAGTTAGGGGACTTGTAACCTCAACACAAGTTTTAGATCATCCTTCAATCCTTAACAATTAATAGAAGTCATTTGGAGTAGTGATGTCCTCTTTAAATGTAACTGGGAATTGTGAGAGATGCTTATTAAGAGGATTGATCGAAGCGAGATATGTATAATGACACTTCTCAAATAATTCACCAAGCAAGATCAATGAGAAAAATCCTTAATTTCATGCTAGAGGGTATCATCCATATCCCACAAGTAGGGGCTACCCAAAATCACTCCACAGACGTCCAATGTTGCAACTTCACTTTCTACCTCGTCAACATAGCTGGCACTAATGACAAACTTGATTTTACATCTTCGAGTAATTCTCATAACATTTTTCGCTTGCAACCATACTACTGAACTTGGTTGTACTAGGTCATAGTTTTCTAGACCAAGTGTTGGAATACTAAGAGGTGGGGGGTGAATCAGTATGAGCACTTTTTACCACATCACAATGTATATAAATTCAACTTTATCAGTAGTATTCAATAGTTTACTCTTTATGCATTTAGTATATCATTGCATCATAAACAGTATCATTCATCAATGCATAATAAACAATCACAAATAAAAAGTACACCAAAATTTACGTGGAAAACCAAATGGGAAAAAACCACATAATGTGTTCTTATATATGACAAGATTACATTCATAGGAAGCATAGATGATTTTAGGGGATACATTTCTCCAATGGGATAATTTTCCATGGTTTTTCCCAAAAATGATTCAGCAATTTCCATTTTTTGTAAAAGCGATTCACTCAAATTCCATAGAATAAAATTATTTTACCTTAAAAATTGCCAAAATGTTATAGAAAATATACAAAATCCTTAAAAACTTGAATATTTTTACAAAACTATCGCCAAACATTTTACATTTTTCATATTAAAGACTAGTAAGATTAGCTCATGTTTCTAGATTTTAATATAAAGTCCATCCTTAAAATTATCTCTGATAGGAAGCACCAACTTCCTAATTCTCCAGCACCAACTAGAAGGAGGCTCCAACCCCCTGTTTACAAGCTCTAACCTGAAGGAAGCTACAACTCCCTGAATTCTCTAGCTACAACTATAAGGAGGCTCCAACCTCCTGTATTATCTAGATCCAATAAGAACGAGGCTATGAACCCCTCATTTACAGGCTCCAACCTAAAGTAAGCTCCAACTCCTTGTATTCTCTAGAACCAACCTAAAGGAGGCTACAACCCCCTTTCCTTGCCCCATCCTACTACATTGAAATATAAGTGTAGACTCAACCCGTCACTACCATTGATATTGTCACTGCCACTGTCACTAATACAACAACCTATCACTGTCATTGTCACATCAACCATCACTACAACAAAACAGGCCATTAGTGCCTAGTTTAGCGCTGGATTTTAGTGCATTTGAGGGCATGAATTGGGCTGATGAGAGGGCACAAAACTTGACGCTAAATGACATGTTCACTTGGGCACTAGGTTTAGCGCCCAATTTAGCTCCCTCTTTAGTTCCAGGTTTTTCTCCCTTTTTAGCGCCTAGTTTTGCTCCCTTTTTAGCGCCCAATTTTGCTTCTAATTTTGCACCTAGTTTAGCACCTGATTTTGCACCTAGTTTAGCGCCTAAAATGTGATATAGCTCCCTAAATAATGCCCAAAATAGTGCCTAGTTTAGCTCCTGGTGTAGCTCCTAGTTTATCTCCAGCTGTGGTGCCTAATTTAGCTCTTGGTTTAGCGCCTAGTTTAGCTCCAGGTGTAGCTCCTAGTTTAGCTCCAGGTGTAGCTCCTAGTTTAGCTCCTGGTTTAGCACCTACTTTATCTCCTGGTTTAGCTCCTACTTTAGCGCCTAGTTTAGCTCCACGTGTGGTGTCTAATTTAGATCCTAGTTTAGCTCCTGGTTTAGAACATAGTTTAGCTCTTGGTTTAGCTTCTAGTTTAGCTCCTGGTTTAGCACCTAGTTTAGATCCTATTTTAGCTCTTTGTTTAACTCCTAGTTTAGCTTCTGATTTACCACCTAGTTTAGCTCCTAGTTTAGCACTTGTCTTAGCGCCTAGTTTAGCTCCCAATCATGCTTCATGTTTTGATTCTAGTGTAGCGTCGAAAATAGCTTCTATTTTGGCTTCCAAATTAACGCCAAGATGTGCTTCCATTATTGCATCATTTTTTGCTTCCAGAATTGTTTCCTTGTTAGCTCCATTGTTTGCTTCCTTTTAGTTCCAACGTTTGCTTCCTTTTTAGCATCTGGTTTTGCTTCTTTTTTAGGTCCAGGGTTTGCTTCCTTTTAGTGTTGGGATTTTCTTCTTAATTAGCATCTAGTTTTTCTTCTTGTTAAACAGCCAATTTAGCGTCCTACTTAGATCTAGAAATAGCTCCAAGTATGGCTTCAAATTTAATGTTGAGTTTTACTTCCATTTTAGAGCCACATTTTGCTTTCATTTTAACAACCCATGTTGTGTCCTTTTTAGCTTCCATTTAGTAATTTAACTTATTTTATTTCAATTTAATTAGTTAAAGATATCATGCATCTTAAAAAACTTATATTATTATAGAGTAAGTCATATTGCATTTGAAGTATTTTATATGATATCTTTTATAAAGAATATTTAGGGAACTAGACATCCATACAAACTAACAACATCATTATACTTATTAAATCTCCATCTAAATAAAATCTACAACATACAGTATATATAAAATAACAAGATAATGATTATAACATTATCATCATCTATAATTAAAACTAGTCAAATATATCAATATTAGATAAGTATAATATCAAACAACTTATATCTTTAATATTGATAAGATCATCATCATATATAACTACAACAAGTGAAAGTCAAATATGACAATAGATCAATAATATGTTAGAATGATACATGGCCAACAGTCGACGTAAGTTGAGATGATATATGTCCAAATGATATAAGTCAAAATGATAAATGTCAAAATGATAAAACTCAATAATATGGTATTGCGGGACAAAGAAATACATATGATAATAAACATGAAAATAGGCATCATAATGATATACAACAATGATCAATGATGGAGTCTATATGATCAATGTCACTAGCTACTACCAACAACTAGGTCATCATCATTATCTTGATCATCATCATTGTGGTCATCATCGTTATCATTCACAGTGTCTTCTTCATCTGACTCATCATCATCATCTCCCATGTCTGTATCAGACCCATTATAATCTGGATCAATCTCATGAGGATCAACTAGATCTTCTGGAAGACATGTGGTCTGCAAAAAAGAACATTCAAAATGAAAATTTATTATTTATTTCATGCAATATGTAATTTTTGTGTTATATTTATAATATTACAACATATGAAATGAAACCATAATCATATTACATCATATCAAAGTGCACATACCATAATAAAATTTCAAATAAGTTACAAATAAGAAGTCATTCCAATGTTGTAAAACATGGAACAATTCCAATAAACGTCAGTAAAGATCGTAAAAAATTGTGTTATACATTTTAACTATCAATTGTAAATTCTATTACATAATCGTAACTGCCAACCCTCTCCATTGTGTGCTATATATGATTATGTTTGCCTATAAAAAAACCTTTGAGAATTAATTGGTCTATATATATATTCTTCTCTTGTATTTCACAAATGAATGTTTTTCTAGGACATTTTGGCCCATTGTAATATGCTTCAAAGGTCCTTTGAGAATTAACTAGTTTATATGTAATTTTGAATATGCTCTCGATACTCATTCAACTAAACCACATCCAAATATCAGTCCTTCCAAAGAAAAAACTCAATACATCAAGTCCTAAAGGGTTGAAAATTATGACAAAAATATAATAGAAGGTGTCAAGGTGTATTTCCTTGCCTTACCTTTCCATGCCATTCCATACCATGCCATACTTTTCCATGCCATGCCATGCCATGTCTTTCCTTTGCATGCCTTGCATTTCCATGTGTTTCCATGCCATCCCATGGCTTGCCTTTGTATGCCTTGCCTTTCCATGTGTTTCCATGCCATGCCATGCCTTGCTATCATATGGTATGCCTTTCCATGCCATGCCCCTCCATACCATGCCTTGCAATGTCATGCCTTGCATTCACATTACATGCCTTGTCTTTCCATGTCATTCCTTTCCATATCATGCCTTGCCTTGCCATGCTATGTCATGTCATGCCTTAAGGTTTTTATTCCCTGAGGAGGAATTGGCCAAGAGTCCTCGAAATGGTTTGGGATGCGACTTACAACTAGGCATAAAAAGAAAATGGAGACTCGGGTTGAGGAACCGTCGACTTCGATGGATTACTAGGATAAGATTTCAGCTAGAGCACCCCTCACTCTCATGTTCCATGCCTCAGAAGTTTCTTTACTCATTGATTTCGAGAATTAGTGTTTGGGTCAGTTTGAAGTAATGCAACATTTGGATTAAGGGGTCCAATTTGTGAAACTGTCCTTCATGAGAAGATCAATAATGTGGTCACCTAGTCCATGCCTAAAAAAACTTGCAACATCTCACAAAACTCAAAAATGTTGCTCTGTTAGGTTTTTATGCCCTGAGGAGGAATTGACCAAGAGTCCCCAAAATGGTTTGGGATGCGATTTGCAACTGGGCATAAAATGAAAACCGAGACTTGGATTGAGGAACCATCATCTCCGTTGGATTCCTAGCATAGGATTTCATCTATAGCACCTCTCACTCCCAGGTCCTATCCCTCGAAAGTTGCTTTTTTCATCGATTTTGAGAACTAGGATTTTGCTCAATAAGAAGCAATGCAACATTTGGATTTAGGGGTCCAATTTATAAAACCATGCCTCGGGAGAAAATGGAAAATCTGGTCACATATTCCATGCCTAAACAAGATTGCATCATCTCACGGAACTCAAAAATGTTGCTCTGTTAGGTTTTTATGCCTTGAGGAGGAATTGGACAAGAGTCCCCGAAATGGTTTGGGATGCCACTTGCAACTGGGCATAAAAAGAAAATAGAGACTCGGATTGAGGAACCTTTGAATTTGATTGATTACTGGGATAGGATTTCGGCTACAGCACCCCTCACTCTCGGGTGCCATGCCTCAGAAGTTGCTTTACTCATTGATTTTGAGAATTAGTTTTTTTCTTAGTTTGAAGCAATGCAACATTTGGATTAAGGGGTCCAATTTATGAAAACATCCCTCATGAGTGGATGGATAATGTGGTCATCTATTCCATGCCTAAACAATCTTGCAACATCTCACAAAACTCAAAAATGTTTCTCTGTTAGGTTTTTATGCCCTGAGGAGGAATTGGCCAAGAGTCCCCGAAATGGTTTGGGATGCGACTTGCAACTCGGTTTATAATGAAAACCAAGACTCATATTGAGGAACCATTGTCTCCGTTGGATTTCTGGCATAGGATTTCAGCTAGAGCCCCACTCACTCCTGAGTCCAATGCCTCGTAAGTTGTTTTTTTCATCGATTTTGAGAGTTAGGGTTTTGCTCAGTAAGAAGCAATGAAAAATTTAAATTTAGGGGTCCAATTTATAAACCCTTGCCTCGGGAGCGGATGGATAATGTGGTCACATAGTCCATGCCTAGACAAGATTGCAGCATCTCACGGAACTAAAAAATGTTTCTCTGTTAGGTTTTTATGCCCTGAGGAGGAATTGGACAAGAGTCCCCGAAATGGTTTGGGATGTCACTTGCAACTGGGAATAAAAAGAAAACCGAGAATCAGATTGAGGAACCATCGAATTCAATGGATTACTAGGATAGGATTTCAGCTAGACCACCCCTCACTCTCGAGTGCCATGCCTCAGAAGTTTCATTACTCATTGATTTGGCAAATTAGTGTTTTGCTCAGTTTGAAGCAATGCAACATTTGGATTAAGGGGTCCAATTTATGAAACCATCCCTCATGAGAAGATCGATAATGTGGTCACCTAGTCCATGCATAAACAATCTTACAACATCTCACAAAACTCAAAAATGTTGCTCCATTAGTTTTTTATGCCCTGAGGAGGAATTGGCCAAGAGTCCCTGAAATTGTTTGGGATGCGACTTGCAACTGGGCATAAAACGAAAACCAAGACTCGGATTGAGGAACCATTGACTCTAATGGATTACTAAGATAGGATTTCAGCTATAACTCCCCTCACTCCCTGTTTCCAAGCCTCAAAAGTTTCTTTACTCATTGATTTCGAGAACTAGTGTTTTGCTCAGTTTGAAGCAATGCAACATTTGGATTAAGGGGTCCAATTTATGAAATCATCCCTCGGGAGCAGATGGATAATGTGGTCACCTATTCCATGCCTAAAAAATCTTGCAGCATCTCATGGAACTAAAAAATGTTTCTCCGTTAGTCTTTTATGACCTGGGGAGGAATTGTCCAAGAGTCCCCGAAATTGTTTGGGATACGACTTGAAACTGGGCATAAAAAGAAAAACAAGACATGGATGCATGAACCATCAATTGCATTGGATTCAGAGTACCTAGTTTCAACTATTGGGGCTCCTACCCTATCATTCCGTCGAACAAAAAATAATTTGTTGGAGTATCTCCAACACAAGGGTTTTGGTCAATGAGGCATAGTGCAATTTTTGAAGAGGAGGTTGATTTTCAAGAACACTGTGTCGGGTCTTTTTGGCTAGTGTAGTCATGTGGTCCTTGGCCAAATAGACTTGTAGGAGCTTATGGAAGTTTTTTATGCTACTCTATTTGGATTTTATGCCCCCGGACCAAATTGACCACATGTCATTAAAAGACTTGAGGAGGCAAGTTGCAACTCTCGATAAAAATCAAACGGGGACTCATATTCATGAGTCGTCAGTTGCATTGGATTAAGAGCACTAGGTTTCAGCTAGTGGGGCCCCTATGCTATCATTCTATCTATCTAAAAACCATTTTTTGTAGTATCTCCGACACTAAGGTTTTGGTCAATGAGGCATTGTGCAATTTCTGAAGATGAGTTTGATTTTCAAGAACACTCTGTCAAGCATTTTTTACTAGTGTAGTCACATGGGAATTGGTCAAACAGACTTGTGGGAGCTTACGAAACTCCATTATGTTGATTGGTTTGGATTTTATGCCCCTGGACCAAATTGGCCACATGTCCTTGAATGGCCTGAGGAGGCGAGTTGCAACTATAAATAAAACTCAAACCGAGACTCGGATGCACAAACCGTCAGTTGCATTGGATCTAGAGCACTAGGTTTCAGTTATTGGGGCTCTTACTCTATCATTCCTTCGACCAAAAAACCATTTGTTGCAGTATCTCCAACACTAGGGTTTTGGTCAATGAGGCATTGTGCAATTTCTGAAGAGGAGGTCAATTTTCAAGAACACTGTGTCGGGCCTTTTTGGCTAGTGTAGTCATGTGAGCCTTGGCCAAACAGATTTGTCAGAGCTTAAGGAAGTTTGTTATGCTACTCGGTTTCGATTTTATGCCCCTGGACCAAATTGACCACATGTCTCTAAATGGCTTGAGGAGGCGAGTTGAAAATCAAGATAAAACTCAAACCGGGACTCAAATGCATGAATCGTCAGTTTCATTGGATTAAGAGCACCATTTTTCAACTAGTGGTGCCCCTACGCTATCATTCCATCGACCAAAAAACCATTTTTTGTAGTATCTCTGGCACTAGGGTTTTGGTCAATGAGGCATAGTGCAATTTCTAAAGATGAGCTCGATTTTTGCTAGTGTAGTCGCATGAGAATTGGCCAAACAGACTTGTGGGAACTTACGAAACTCCATTATGTTGCTCGGTTTGGATTTTATGCCCCTGGATGAAATTGGACACATGTCCTTGAATGACATGAGGAGGCAAGTTTCAACTATCAATAAAACTCAAACCGAGACTCGGATGCACGAACCGTCAGTTGCATTGGATCCGTAGCACTAGGTTTCAGCTATTGGGGCTCTTACTCTATCATTCCTTCAACTGAAAAACCATTTGTTGGAGTATCTCCAATGCTACGGTTTTGGTCAATGAGGCATTGTGCAATTTTTGAAGAGGAGGTCGATTTTCAAGAACATTGTGTCGGGTCTTTTTCACTAGTGTAGTCACGTGGTCCTTGGCCAAATAGACTTGCAGGAGCTTATGGA
This sequence comes from Picea engelmannii, assembly GCA_009831015.1. Lineage (NCBI taxonomy): Eukaryota > Viridiplantae > Streptophyta > Pinopsida > Pinales > Pinaceae > Picea > Picea engelmannii. Next base: position 108,513 of record ML803265.1, read on the forward strand.
AGTTCGTTATGCTATTCTGTTTGGATTTTATGCCCCCGGACCAAACTAACATGTCCTTAAATGGCTTGAGGAGGCGAGATACAACTCTCGATAAAAATCAAACCGGGACTCATATGCATGAACCGTCAGTTGCATTGGAATAAGAGCACTGGGTTTGAGCTAGTGGGGCCCCTACACTATCATTTCGTCAACCGAAAAACCATTTGTTGTAGTATCTCTGGCACTAGGGTTTTGGTCTATGAGGCATAGTGTAATTTCTGAAGATGAGTTCAATTTTCAAGAACACTTTGTCGAGCATTTTTTGCTAGTGTAGTCGCATGGAAATTGGCCAAACAGACTTGCGGGAGCTTATGAAACTCCATTATGCTGCTCGGATTGGATTTTATGCCCTGGACCAAATTGGCCACATGTCCTTTAATGGTCTGAGGAGGCAAGTTGGAACTATCAATAAAACTCAAACTGAGACTTGGATGCACGAACCGTTAGTTGGATTGGATATGTAGCACTAGGTTTTAGCTATTGGGGGTCTTACTCTATCATTCCTTCTTTTGGAAAACCATTTGTTGGAGTATCTCCAACACTAGGGTTTTGGTCAATGAGGCATTGTGCAATTTCTGAAGAGGTCGATTTTCAAGAACACTGTGTCGGGTATTTTTGGCTAGTGTAGTCATGTGGGCCTTGGCCAAACAGACTTGTCAAAGCTTAAGGAAGTCTGTTATGCTAATCAGTTTGGATTTTATTCCCCTTGACCAAATTGACCACATGTCTCTAAATGGCTTGAGGAGGCGAGTTGAAACTCGTGATAAAAATCAAACCGAGACTCAGATGCATGAATCATCAGTTGCATTGGAATAAGAGCACGATTTTTCATCTAGTGGAGCCGCTACGCTATCATTTCGTCGACCGAAAAACCATTTGTTGCAGTATCTATGGCACTAGGGTTTTGGTCAATGAGGCATAGTGCAATTTCTGAAGATGAGGTCAATTTTAAAGAACACCATGCTGACATTTTAGGCTAGTGAATTTGCATGGAACTTGTCGAAACAGACTTGTGGGAGATTACAGAACTCTGTTATGCTGCTCGATTTGGATTTTATGCCCTCGGACCAAATTGGCCACATGTCCTTGAATGACTTGAGGAGGCGAGTTGCAACTATCGATAAAACTCAAACCGAGACTCGGATGAATGAACCTTTAGTTTCATTGGATCCAAAGTACCTGGTTTCAACTATTGGGGCTCCTACCCTATCATTTCGTCAACCGAAAAAAAAATTGTTGTAGTTTCTCCAACACTAGGGTTTTGGTCAATGAGGCATAGTGCAATTTGTGAAGAGGAGGTTGATTTTCAAGAACACTGTGTTAGGTCTTTTTGACTAGTGTAGTCACGTGGTCCTTGGCCAAATAGACTTGCAAGAGCTTATGGAAGTTCGTTATTCTACTCTGTTTGGATTTTATGCCCCCAGAACAAATTGACCACATGTCCTTAAATGGCTTGAGGAGGCGAGTTGCAACTCTCGATAAAAATCAAACCGGGACTCATATGCTTGAACCTTCAGTTGCATGGGATTAAGAGCATTGGGTTTTAGCTAGTGGGGCCCCTACGCTATCATTCTATCGACCAAAAAACCATTTGTTGTAGTATCTCCAGCACTAGGGTTTTGGTCAACGAGGCATAGTGCAATTTCTGAAGATGATTTCTATTTTTAAGAACACTCTATCGAGCATTTTTTGCTAGTGTAGTTGCATGGGAATTGGCCAAATAGACATGCGGGAGCTTACGAAACTCCATTATGCTGCTCGGTTTGGATTTTATGCCCCTGGACCAAATTGGCCACTTGTCCCTAAATGTCCTAAGGAGGCGAGTTGCAACTATCAATAAAACTGAAACCGAGACTCGAATGCACGAACCGTCAGTTGAATTGGATCTGTAGCACTGGGTTTCAGCTATTGGGGATATTACTCTATCATTCCTTCAATTGGAAAACCATTTGTTGGAGTATCTCCAACACTAGGGTTTTGGTCAATGAGGCATTGTGCAATTTTTGAAGAGGAGGTCGATTTTCAAGAACATTGTGTCGGGTCTTTTTGGCTAGTGTAGTCACATGGTCCTTGGCCAAATAGACTTGTAGGAGCTTATGGAAGTTCGTTATGCTACTCTGTTTGGATTTTATGCCCCCAGACCAAATTGACCACATGTCCTTAAATGGATTGAGGAGGTGAGTTGCATCTCTTGATAAAAATCAAACCGGGACTCATATGCATGAACCATCAGTTGCATTGGATTAAGAGAACTAGTTTTTATCTAGTGGGGCCCCTATGCTATCATTCCATTGACCGAAAAACCAATTGTTGTAGTATCTCCGGCACTAGAGTTTTGGTCAACGAGGCATAGTGCAATTTCTGAAGATGATTTCGATTTTCAAGAACACTCTGTCGAGCATTTTTTTCTAGTGTAGTCGCATGGGAATTGGCCAAACAGACTTGCGGGAGCTTACAAAACTCCATTATGCTGCTCGGTTTGGATTTTATGCCCCTGGACCAAATTGACCACATGTCCTTGAATGGCCTAAGGAGGTGAGTTGCAACTATCAATAAAAATCAAATTGAGACTTAGATTCACGAACCGTCAGTTGTGTTGGATCCTTAGCACTGGGTTTCAACTATTGGGGCTCTTACTCTATCATTCCTTCGATTGAAAAACCATTTGTTGGAGTATCTCCAACACTAGGGTTTTGGTCAATGAGACATTGTGCAATTTCTAAAGAGGAGGTTTATTTTCAAGAAAACTATGTCGGGTCTTTTTGGCTAGTGTAGTCATGTGGGCCTTGGCCAAACAAACTTGTCAGAGCTTAAGGAAGTCTATTATACTACTCAGTTTGGATTTTATGCCCCTGTACCAAATTGACCACATGTCTAAATGGCTTGAGGAGGCAAGTTTAAAATCACGATAAAACTCGAACCAAGACTTAGATGCATGAATCGTCAGTTGCATTAGATTAAGAGCACCCTTTTTCAGCTAGTGGGGCCCCTACGCTATCATTCCGTCGATCGGAAAACCATTTGTTGGAGTATCTCCATGTAAATACTAACCTTGTATAATATCTACTGCAAACAGATATTCAGAAAAGAACATAAAAGATACAATGGAAAATACAAACATTACACAAAGATTTTTCCCCTGGAAACCCAAATCGGGAAAACCAGCATATTCTATATTCATTCATTGTGTTACAATGTTTACAATGCAAAATACATATAGGAGCCAGTGGCATCCAAAACTGTAACCCAATGACCTGGATTAGTCAAAAACCCCAATTCCTTAACCGGAAATAGAAAACCATCGACAAAGAAACCATGTGTCAAAAAACCACCTAAATATAATGCGGTCCCGGTGCAAAAAAAAAAATCGGGGGCACTGCCCCTACACCCCCCCTCTAACCCCCCTGCACGCCTAGCGTAGATGCTCAAACACTACTACTCATACAAATAATATAACACATACCCAACACTCCATCACTAGGGTTTTGGTCAATGAGGCAGAGTGCAATTTCTGAAGGTGAGGTTGATTTTCAAGAACACTATGCCGACATTTTTGGCTAGTGCAGTTGCATGGAAATTGTCCAAACATACTTGTGGGAGCTTACGAAACGTTGTTATGCTACTTGATTTGGATTTTATGCCCTCGAACCAAATTGGCCACATGTCCTTGAATGGCTTGAGGAAGCAAGTTGCAACTATCGATAAAACTTAAACCGGGACTCAAGTGCATGAACCGTCAGTTGCATTGGATCCAGAGTACCTGGTTTCAACTATTGGGGCTCCAACCCTATCATTTTGTCGACCTAAAAACAATTCATTGGAGTATCTCCAACACTAGGGTTTTGGTCAATGAGGCATAGTGCAATTTATGATGAGGAGGTCAATTTTCAAGAACACTGTGTTGGGTCTTTTTGGCTAGTGTAGTCACATGGTCGTTGGCCAAATAGACTTGCAAGAGCTTATGAAATTTCATTATGCTACTTTGTTTAGATTTGATGCCCCGGGACCAAATTGACCACATGTCCTAAAATGGCTTGAGGAAGCGAGTAGCAACTTTTGATAAAAATCAAACCAGGACCCATATACATGAACCGTCAGTTGGATTGAATTAAGAGCACTGGGTTTCAGCTAGTGGGGCCCCTACACTATCATTCCATCGACCGAAAAACCATTTCTTGTAGTATCTCTGGCACTAGGGTTTTGGTCAACGAGGCATAGTGCAATTTCTGAAGATGAGTTTGATTTTCAAGAACACTCTGTCAAGCATTTGTTTCTAGTGTATTCACATGGGAATTAGCCAAACACACTTGTGGGAGCTTACACAACTCTATTATGCTTCTCAGTTTGGATTTTATGCCTCTGGACCAAATTGGCCACATGTCCTTGAATGGCTTGAGGAGGTGAATTGCAACTATCAATAAAACTCAAACCAAGACTCGGATGCACGAACCATCAGTTGCATTAGATCTGTAGCACTGGGTTTTAACTATTGGGGCTCTTACTCTATCATTCCTTCGAACGGAAAACTATTTGTTGGAGTATCTCCAACACTAGGGTTTTGGTCAATGAGGCATTGTGAAATTTCTAAAGAGGAGGTCGATTTTCAAGAACATTGTGTCGGGTCTTTTTGGCTAGTGTAGTCACATGGACCTTGTCTAAATAGACTTGCAAGAGCTTATGGAAGTTTGTTATGCTACTCAATTTGGACTTTATGCCCCCGGACCAAATTGACCACGTGTCCTTAAATGGCTTGAGGAGGTGAGTTGCAACTCTCGATAAAAATCAAACCCGGACTCATATGCATGAACCGTCAGTTGCATTGGATTAACCAAACTGGGTTTTAGCTAGTGGGGCCCCTACGCTATCATTCTGTCGACTGAAACACCATTTTTTGTAGTATCTCCGACACTAGGGTTTTGGTCAACGAAGCATAGTGAAATTTTTGAAGATGAGTTCGATTTTCAAGAACACTCTGTCGATCATTTTTTGCTAGTGTAGTCGCATGGGAATTGGCCAAACAGACTTGCAGGAGTTTAGGAAACTCCATTATGTTGCTCGGTTTGGATTTTATGCCCTTGGACCAAATTGGCTACATGTCCTTTAATGGCCTGAGGAAGCAAGTTGCAACTATCAATAAAACTCAAACCGAGACTTGGATGCACGAACTGTCAGTTGCGTTGGATCTGTAGCACTGGGATTCCACTATTGTGGTTTTTACTGTATCATTCCTTCAACTGGAAAACCATTTGTTGGAGTATCTCCAACACTAGGGTTTTGGTCAATGAGGGATTATGCAATTTCTGAAGAGGAGGTTGATTTTCAAGAACACTATGTTGGGTCCTTTTGTCTAGTGTAGTCATGCGGGCCTTGGCCAAACAGACTTTTCAGAGCTTAAGGAACTCTTTTATGCTACTTGGTTTGGATTTTATGCCTATGGACCAAATTGACCACATGTCTGTAAATGGCTTGAGGAGGTGAGTTGAAACTTGCGATAAAACTCAAACCGAGACTCAGATGCATGAATCGTCAATTGCATTGGATTAGGAGCACCATTTTTTAGCTAGTGGAGCCCCTACGCTATCATTCCATCGACTAGAAAACCATTTGTTGGAGTATGTCCGACACTAGAGTTTTGGTCAATGAGGCATAGTGCAATTTGTGAAGATGAGGTCGAATTTCAAGAACACTATGCCGACATTTTTGGCTAGTGTAGTTGCATGGAACTTGTCCAAACAGACTTGTGGGAGCTTACATAACTTTTTTATAATGCTCAATTTGGATTTTATGCCCTCGGACCGAATTGGCCACATGTCCTTGAATGGCTTCAGGAGGTGAGTTGCAACTATCGATAAAACTCAAACTGGGACTCGGATGCATGAACCGTCAGTTGCATTGGATATGGAGTACCTGGTTTCAACTATTGGGGCTCGTAACCTATCATTCCATCGACCAAAAAACAATTTGTTGGAGTATCTCCAACACTAGGGTTTTGGTCAATGAAGCATAGTGCAATTTCTGAAGAGGAGGTTGATTTTCAAGAACACTGTGTCGGGTATTTTTGGCTAGTGTAGTAACGTGGTCCTTAGCCAAATAGACTTGCAGGAGCTTATGGAAGTTCGTTATGTTGCTATGTTTGGATTTTATGCCCCCAGACCAAATTGACCACATGTCCTTAAATGGCTTGAGGAGAAGAGTTGCAACTCTCTATAAAAATCAAAACGGGACTCATATGCATGAACCGCCAGTTGCATTGGATTAAGAGCACTGGGTTTCAGCTAGTGGGGCCCCTATGCTGTCATTCCGTCAACTGAAAAACCATTTTTTGTAGTATCTCTAGCACTAGGGTTTTGGTCAATGAGGCATAGTCCAATTTCTGAAGATGAGTTCGATTTTCAAGAACACTATGTCGAGCATGTTTTGCTAGTGTATTCACATGGGAATTGGCCGAACAAACTTGCGAGAGATTACAAAACTCCATTATGATGCTCAGTTTGGATTTTATGCCCGTGGACCAAATTGGCCACATGTCCTTGAATGGCCTGAGGAGGCGAGTTGCAACTATCAATAAAACTCAAACCAAGACTCGGATGCATGAACTGTCAGTTGCATTGGATCCGTAGAACTGGGTTTCAACTATTGGGGATATTACACTATCATTCCTTCAACTGGAAAACCATTTGTTGGAGTATCTCCAACACTAGGGTTTTGGTCACGAGGCATTGTGCAATTTCTGAAGAGGAGATTGATTTTCAAGAACACCATGTCGGGTATTTTTGGCTAGTGTAGTCATGTCAGCCTTGGCCCAACAGACTTGTCTAAGCTTAAGGAAGTCTATTATGCTACTTGGTTTGGATTTTATTCCCCTGGACAAAATTGACCACATGTCTATAAATGGCTTGAGGAGGCGAGTTGAAACTCGCCATAAAACTCAAATTGGGACTTAGATGCATGAATCGTCAGTTGCATTGGATTAAGAGCACAACTTTTCAGCGAGTGGGGCACCTATGCTATCATTTTGTCGACCAAAAAACCATTTGTTGGAGTATCTCCATCACTAGGGTTTTGGTCAATGAGGCATAGTGCAATTTCTAAAGATGAGGTCAATTTTCAAGATCACTATGCTGACATTTTTGGCTAGTGCAGTTGCATGGAACTTGTCCAAATAGACTTGTGGGAGCTAACGTAACTCTCTTATGCTGCTCGATTTGGATTTTATGCCCTCGGAACAAATTGGCCACATGTCCTTGAATGGCTTGAGGAGGCTAGTTGCAACTATCGATAAAACTCAAACCGAGACTCAGATGCATGAGTCGTTAGTTGCATTAGATCTGGAATACCCGGTTTTACTTATTAGGGATCCGACCCTATCATTTCGCCGACAAAAAAACAAATTGTTCGAGCATATCCAACACTAGGGTTTTGGTCAATGAGGCATAGTGCAATTTTTGAAGAGGAGGTCGATTTTCAAGAACACTGTGTCGATTCTTTTTGGATATTGTAGTCATGTGGTCCTTGGCCAAATAGACTTGTAGGATCTTATGGAAGTTCGTTATGCTACATTGTTTGGATTTTATGCCCCTGGAGCAAATTGACTACATGTCCTTAAATGGATTGAGGAGGCGAGTTGCAACTCTCGATAAAAATCAAACCAAGACTCATATGCATGAACTGTTAGTTGCATTGGATTAAGAGAATTGGGTTTCAGCTAGTGGGGCCCCTACACTATCATTCCATCGAGAGAAAAACCATTTGTTGTAGTATCTCCGACACTAGGGTTTTGGTCAATGAGGCATAGTGCAATTTCTGAAGATGAGTTCGATTTTCAAGAACACTCTGTCAAGCATTTTTTGCTAGTGTGGTCGCATGGGAATTAGCCAAAAAGACTTGCCAGAGCTTACAAAACTCCATTATGCTGCTCAGTTTGGATTTTATGCCCCTGGACCAAATTGGCCACATGTCCTTGAATGGCCTAAGGAGGCGAGTTGCAACTATCAATAAAACTCAAAGCGAGACTCAGATGCATGCATTGTCAGTTGCATTGGATCCGTAGCAATGGGTTTCAGCTATTGGGGCTCTTACTCTATCATTCCTTCGACCGGAAAACCATTTGTTGGAGTATCTCCAACACTAGGGTTTTGGTCAATGAGGCATTGTGCAATTTCTAAAGAGGAGGTCGATTTTCAAGAACATTGTGTCGGGTCTTTTTGGCTAGTGTAGTCATGTGGCCCTTGGCCAAACAGACTTTTTGAAGCTTAAGGAAGTCTGTTATGCTAATCAGTTTGGATTTTATGCCCCTGGACCAAATTGACCACATGTCTCTAAATGGCTTGAGGAGGTGAGTTGAAACTCGTGATAAAACTCAAACCAGGACTCAGATGCATGAATCGTCAGTTGCATTGGATTAAGAGCACCATTTTTCAGCTAGTGGCCCCCCTACGCTATCATTCTGTCGACCAAAAAACCATTTGTTCGAGTATCTTCGGTTCTAAGTTTTTGGTCAATGAGGCATAGTGCAATTTCTAAAGATGAGGATGATTTTCAAAATCACTCTGTCGGGCGTTTTTGGCTATGGTATTGGTATTGGTATTGTAATGTATTGTATTGGTATTGGTATTGGTATGCTATTGGTATGCATATCTTTGCCAATATTGGTATGGTATACCATACCAATATTGGCAATGATATGGTAGACCAATACTTGGTATTGGTATACCAGTGCCATACCAATACCAATACCATACCAATATTGATATTGGTATGGTATT
>ML803265.1:147831-185043 GCA_009831015.1 Picea engelmannii
TTCAACATCCCCCCTTAAGAACAACTTGGGATAGGATTGAAGGATTTACAATAATGAAACAATAGGAGAAGGAAGGAGGCATTAGAGCATATCCCCCCTTAATGACAACTTCCTGAACTCCTAACCTAGATTGAAGTTTGGAAAAGTTCGCTTCTGTAAGAGACTTTGTGAAAATGTCTGCAACTTGATCTTCTGTGGGGCAAAAGAGCACTTCAATAAATTGATCATGAATGAGCTTTATGATGAAGTGCATGTGTAGATCGATGTGTTTACTATGCTGATGTTGAATTGGGTCTTTGGCAAGCTTTATGGCACTCTGATTGTCACACCAAAGGTTGGTCGGATGTTGGTGCTGGAATCCAAACTCTGAAAGGATCTGTCGAAGCCACAGGGCTTCCTCACTTGCATTTACCGTTGCTCGGTACTTTGCTTCTGCTGAAGAAAGTGAAATAGCCTATTGTTTCTTATAGGCCCAAGTGACAAGTCCTAAACCAAGGCTGAAAACATAACCTGCAGTAGACTTCTGATCATCTAGGTCTCCAGCCCAATCTGAATCAGTGAAACCAACCAATAAGGGAGCCCCCCCTAAACTGTAATGTATCCTGAACTGAACTATACCACGAACATAGCAAAGTATCCTTTTAGCTGCTTTCCAATGGCTTTCATGGGGTGTTTGCATATATCGGGCAAGAAGACCAACAACAGAGGAAATATCAGGACGGGTATGAGTCAAGTATAATAGGCTACCAACTAACTCACGATACAGGGTGGCATCAACTTCAGGAGAAGTATAGGTGGTAGAAAGATTGACTCCAGACTGGAAGGGAGAAGGGGTTGGTTTACAATCATCCATGTGAAAGCGATGAAGAAGGTCACAAGCATACTTAGACTGGGAAAGAAAAATTCCTTCATTGGTTTGTAAAACTTGGAGGCCAAGGAAATAGTCCAAAAATCCTAAGTCTGTCATTTCAAATTTCTTCTTAAGGCTAGTTTTCACATGGTTTAAAAGTTTTGAGTCACTACTAGTAAGGATAATGTCATCAACATAAAGGACAAGGATTATGAGATGGCTTCCTACTTTTTTGGTATATACATTAGGATCAGAATGGCATCTAGAGAATCCAGTGGAAATAAGAAAGCTATCCATTTTGGCATACCAAGCTCGGGGAGATTGCTTGAGACCATAAAGAGATTTTTTGAGGTGACAAACAAGGCTAGAGTCATTCTGGACATAGCCAGGAGGTTGTTCCATGTAGATTTCTTCTTTCAAATCGCCATGCAAGAAGGCAGATTTAACATCCATCTGATGGACCTCCCATTTATGTGAGGTGGCAAGGGCAAGAACAAGGTGGATGGAATTCATTTTGGCTACAGGGGCAAAGGTTTCATTATAGTCAATTCCTTCAACTTGGGAAAATCCTTTGGCAACTAACTGAGCCTTGTGTCTTTCAACACTTCCATCTGATGCATACTTAGTTCTGTATACCTATTTGCATCTAATAAGTTTTCTTCCTTTTGGAAGAGGTACAAGATCCCAAGTATCATTTTCCATTAAATAATGATACTCTTCATTCATTGTTGTATCCCAATATGGATGACCTGAAGCTTCTGTAAATGTCTTTGGATCATGTGTTTCTAAAAATTGAGCCAAAAGAGAAGAGGCTTGTTGGAACTGTGAATGTGTCCGATGCTGATCTGAAGGATCACCAACAAGATCACTAGTTGCTTCTCGTGTTGAACGAACCCATCTAGGAAGCGGTGGAACTGGTGCTTGTTCAGGTTCAAAAGACTCATCTGGAGGAATGTCAATAGGCGGAGGTGGATTTTCATCCTCACTTTCATCATCTGAAGAAGAATCTAGAATAGGAACATAAGAAGGCACAAACGCCGAAGATGGCTCGTAGGCCGAAGAAGGCACAACCGTCGAATTAGGCTCGCAGGCCAAGAGATTTTCATCAAATTTAACATCTCTTATAAGAATAATTTCATTACAATGTGGTTGAAGAAGTCTATAACCTTTGACATCTTTAGAATAACCAACAAATATACACTTCTCACTTTTAGGCTGCAATGCTTTCCTTTTCTCATTAGGAATGTGAGCCCATGCTATACTACCAAATACGCGGAAGTGACTTACATCTGGTTTAATTTTAGTCCAAGCTTCTTCCGGTGTTATATTTTTAAGAGCCTTTGTGGGAGTGCGATTGACTATGTAATTTTCACAGTTGATTGCTTCTGCCCAATACTATAGACTTAATCCGTTAGATTGGATCATACAATTAGCCATTTCTATTAATGTGTGGTTCTTTCTCTTAGCAACACCACTTTGTTGTGGTGTATATGGAACAGTGTGTTGCATTTGGATGCCCTATGTAGTGTAGTAACTTGTAAAATTATTGTTCACATATTCGCCTCCATTATATGTTCTTAACCTTTGAATTTGATGTCTAGATTGTTTTTCTATAAGGGCCTTGTAGGCCAAGTACGTCTGGAAAGGTCATCAATGAAAGTTAAGAAATACTTGCACCCATAAAAAGAAGGAGAAGAAAGTGGACCACACAAATCACTATGAACAAGCTGCAAAGGGCCTAAGGCATGCCAAGAGGCAATTTTGTCAAAACTGTCCCGATGATGTTTTCCGAGAACACAACCGGCACAAACACCATATTTGCATGAAACAAGAGGAAGACCAGTCACCATCTGTTGATTACATAGTTGCTGTAATGAGTGATAGTTTAGATGACCAAACCGCTCATGCCAAAGTTTGCTCAAGTCATTGCTATGAGCAACAAAAACTGATGAAAAAACTGATGACCCAAAGTTGTCAAACTTGTACAACCTGGTAATATCATCAACAATTCTAGTTGCAAGAACATGTTTAGGATATTTTAGATCCTTGATTACAACTTGGTGAGGTGAAAACTCAACAGTTTTACCTTCACCTGAATAAGTGATTTGATATATTGATAGAAGGTTACAAGAAATATTTGGAACACATAATACATCATTGAAATGACCATTTTCTACCTGAATTGTTCCAGATCCTACAACACTAAGAGATCTATCATCACCAACAGATATTTTCTTGGTGTTACATTCATTTAGAGCAGGAAATATGGATTTATCCTTAGCCACATGATAAGATGCTCCTGAATCAATAAGCCACTCATCAGAAGAAGAAGTATTAGTAGAAGTTGTATTGAAGGAAAAACCAGAAGCAGAAAGTGCATGTCCATAAGAAGAAGAAGAAGAAGAAGAAGAATCAATACTAATGTTGTTCTTCTTCATTGTTACTTCTAAGGTTGTCATCTTCTTGAAACATTTGGACTCATCATGACCATCTTTATTACAAAAGTTGCAATGTCTGTTAGTATTCTTACTTTTATATTTTGATCCTTTGTCACCATTAGAAGCTGAAGCTATCTGAGCGGGTTTGGGACCCTTAGGTTGTTTGTTGTTGTAGCAAGGATATTGCTTCTTGGGATACTTGGGTTTATCTTTCTTCTGGGCAACTAAGGCTTTGTTTGAGGTACCTGCAGTGTTGATCACTCCAAGTTGTACAAGCTTATCTTCCTCTCTAATCAAAGAATCACAAAAGGACTCAAGGGTGTGTTTTACATAAACTTTCCCTAGAGCCTCTTTCATGGCATAAAAGGTAGATACAAACACAAAATATGCACTACCTAGCTTAGAAATAATAAGATATATGCAACGCTCTTCCTCCATTACTATCTTACATTCTTCACATAAAATTCTGAGTGTTTTAAACTTAGATAGATAGTCTCCAAGGCAAGAAAAATCACTTGAACTCAAGGTCAGTATTTGAGTTTCTAACTGTTCTGCTCGAATAATATTGAGTTTACCAAACATAGATTCAATCGTGTTCCAAGCTTCTTTGGGGTCATCAATTCCTTGAAGGTGGTGCCTCAAATCAGGAGAGATGGACATTCCAATTAGTCCACGTGCTTCGTAATTCCTATTATCCCATTTGGATTTCTTATCATCATCAGTAGGGGTTGTTTCCTTTCCCAAGGTAATCTAGTACAGGCCTTTACTTCTTAATAAATCTTCCATATGGGATCTATATTGGAAGTAGTTGTTGCTGGTAAGCACGACATTACTTGTAGAAGCCATATTAAATATGCAGATAATGCTGATTTAAAAAATGAAACTAATGATATGGATGAAAATATATCAAAACGTTATGCGGTTTTAAAAAAAACGGCACTGAAAACGGACTTCCGATGTGAGAGTTATGCCTCTTTAAAAAAAGCATAAACGGTAACCAAATAACCACGTGATAGCGTAAGCTACTTTATGAAGTGACCCACTTTTATAAAGAGAAGTGGGAATCACTTTTACAATGAAGTTACCTTATAACAGAAAAGTTGCATACAAAATAAATAACTCTAAAATAAAATATAAAGCTGCTTATAGTGATTCACTTTTATACTTGAAGTGAAATGCACTTTACAATTTTTAGCATGAACTTTTTCAAAAAAAGGTAACAAAAGAGAGACTTGAACTCAAGGCCTCTTACTTAATAAGGCAAGTTTTAACCAAATGGTCTAGCAAAAGATATTGTAATGTTCAGAAGGAGGATTGTTGTTGTTGAGGACGGCCTTGGAGAGCATGCTAAAAAAAACCTCTTTTCACACAAGAAAAAAATTTCGCTTCTTGATGACAACAAGGGTTAGATCTCGGTTAGCTTACCCGGAAGATGCACCTTTTCCTATCTGTTTCTGATTTTCCAAGATTTCACAAGGCGCAGGGAAAAGAGAAAATGAAAATATAAAAGAGTAGCAACCCGTAAGTAAAAAATACAAACCGAAATAAAATCAAAATAAAACTTTGCAGAAATTTAAAAAATGTGTATTCAGGCTTTATACCTCCGGATCTGACTGTAATGGTCGTATCTTGGGAAAACGGAAACCTTTTTGAGTGAAACGAAAAGTGTTCCTAAATGAAAAGTGTGCTCCAGATGAAATGGAACAATCCTTTCAGCCTAGAAATGTACGGAAATTCTAGAAAATGGAGATGAGGCAACTCGGCTTCACGATCTCAATCTACAACAGGAGCGGGACTTCAAACAGTCTCTGATATCATGTTTGAAAACACAGGTATTCCAATAGAGGATGAACACCTTCAGTAACCACTCACATAACCAGATCAAATATCAACACATTGATGTTTTCACGTGGTAAAACCCCTATGGGGAAACATACACGGCCCCAACCAACGCGGCCACTTGGAGCAGTTTATTAATGCAAAGAAANACAAGAGAGTTTCTCACAATCGATCATCGGAAAATGACCCTCCATGCTCTTTAAATAGAGATGAAGGACCAATCGGGTGTTAAGCCATGGATCAATGGCCGTTAAGATCGAGGAGAGTATGAACCGTTGAATCACTCTATGTTGAGAACATATCTTGACCGTCGGATTTCCTAACTACAAATGCATACTAATGCATACTAAAGAAACACACTTTTACCTAACGACGTATTAGACCAAGTAGATCTTAAATAACTCCTAAGTGTCTAAATATCCTAACAGTAAAGAGACAATCCTTTGATTGTGGAATCATGGTTGATTTCAAGCAATCCAGTCGAGCAAGCTCAAAAGATAAGAATATTATTGAAGGGAATCTACAATATGTTGGAAAAATCCAAGAAATTATTGAGTTGGATTACCCCTCTTTTAAATGTTGTATTTTTAAGTGTAGATGGTATGAAGCATTTGAGAGGACACGAAAACATGATACCCATAGTGGATTGTTTTCTATAGATTCCTCTATGTTCCTACCGGAGGATAAGGAGCCTTATGTTCTACCAATTCATTGTGAGCAGGTATTTCTTTAACTCAAATAAAAAGCAATAGTGATCATTAATCTATTGATTCATAGTTTTTTGTGATAATATATGTTTTTATTAATAAATAAAAGTGTTATAAGATATTTCTAATATATGTATGTCATTCGTGTGTAGGTATTTTTCTATGAAGATATTTTGGACCTGAAATGGATATTTGTCATACATTACGATCCAAGATTAAGGCATGTATTTGATGATGCATTAGTGGATATTGAGCACAACAATGATTTCCAACAAAATGAAAGAGATGGATTAGAGAACATAGAAGAAATTAACATCCATGATGATATTGAAGATTGTTATGTTCGGGCACAAGAAGACAACAATCCGGAGTTAGATGATTTTATGGAATACAACAATATGGATGGTATAGAAAATGATGATACAAATTATACATCTGGTAACAATATAGATGGTATATAGTCAAATTTCAATGATGATGAAGATGATGCAGATCAAGAAGAGGATGATGATAATATTAAATACTTGAAAGAACATATGAACATTGACAATGATAAACTGGATGACATTGTTGCAGATAATAATGTTAATGACCAAGACTTCTAAATTTTCAAAATTATTTGTAATCCAGTTTTTAAAATGACGTTGATTCTTATGGCCCAAACTTTCATGAAATGCTTCGGTATGATTTTTGATGATACAAATTACTTTTGGCAATATCCTTAAAGTGTTCAATCTTTTCTATGAATTGTTGGCAAAAAAAAAAACAGTATTACTTATATAAGAGTTAGCATGGTTAGTGGTCATTTATTGGAAATTGTTAAAAAATATAATTAAATATATCGTATATGTAAATCAATGTAAATACAAGCAATTAGGCTAATAAATGTATCCAAAGTTTATTCATTAATTTATATTTTAAAACAAATTGAAATATTTCACTAAGATTAAACCTAATACCTTAACCTTTATACCATTTAACCCCTAACCCCTTGAAACATGGACGATATCAAAGATTATGTGGGGACATCAGAAATTCTTGAGTCTTGAAACCCTCCCATACCATCAAGCTACATGTGCCTAGTATAACCATGTCAAATTTCGACATATATAGGCACAACTTAGAGAAATTTCAATGTTGGCCTCATTCACTGGAAACCATGTAGGGTCGATTGATTTCATTAATCCCTTCACCCGATATAATCCCTAACCCATTAACAATTAAACCACTTGCATGCTGGAGCCTATAAAATTCTTTTGGGATGTCTCAACTTAATAGAATCATGGTTTATTAATCATTAGGTTTTGTTGTAAAGATGGGTGTGTCAGGTTTGATCTTTGTTGCCATGGATGGAGAAATCGGATCATGATGAATATGATGATGATGGAAATGATGAAGAGAAAGATGTCCATAAGTCTTAAAAACCTCCCATACCATCAAGGCATGTGCCTAGTGTAAACATGTAAAATCACAACGCATATAGTCACATTTTGAAGAAAATTCAACATTGGCCCCATTCATTATTCATTGTGTGAGGTTGGTGGATGACATTGGTGATGGGCATGTTGGAAGTTCCAAGGCATTTAAAGAGAGTTATGAAAACAATTCTATAGAAGGGATTGACGAATGATGACAATGAATGTTAATGCAAACATGGACAATCTCGAAGATTATGTGGGGAAATTAGACATACTTGAGTATTGAAACCCTCCCATACCGTCAAGGCATGTGTCTAATCTAACCATGTCAAATTTTGACACATATAGGCACAGATTGAATAAATTTCAATGTTGGCCCCATTCACTACTAACTATGTGGGGTCATTGCATGACATTTGTGATGGGTGTAATATAGGAAGTTCCATGTCAAATTTCAAGATAGTTCTGACAATGATTCTATATAAGGGAATGACGAATGATGGCAATGAGGCGTGCATGATGAACATTGATTCAAATGTGGATGATCTCAAATATTATGTGGGGACATCAATATACATCCTTAAGTTTCGAAACCCTCCCATATCGTCAAGGCATGTGTTTAATCTAACCATGTCAAATTTCGACGCATAAATGCACATATTGAAGAAATTTCAATGTTGGCCCCATTCACTACTCACTATGGGGGGTCGGTGCATGACATTTGTGATGGGTGTATTGGAATTCCATGTCAAATTTCAAGATAGTTTTGACAACGATTCTATAGAAGGGAATGACGAACATTGAAAATGAGACATTTATGATGAATGTTGATGCATATGTGGAATTTTGAAACCATCCTTGAGTATTGAAAATCCTCCCATACCGTCAAGGCATATGTCTAGTCTAACCATGTTGAATTTCAACGCATACAGGCACAATTTGAAGAAATTTCAATGTTGGCCCCATTCACTTCTCATTTTGTAAGTTCGATGCAAGATGACATTTGTGATGGGTGCATTGGAAGTGCCATGACATTTTAAGAGAGTTCCGACAAAGATTCTATAGATAGAAATGAGGAATGATGACAATGAGACATCCATTATATTAAACGTTGATGTAAACATGGACGATCTCAAATATTATGAGGGGACATCAAACATACTTAAGTCTTGAAACCCTCCCATACTGTCAAGGCATGTGTCTAATCTAACCATGTCGAATTTCAATGCATACAGACACAGATTGAAAAAAATTCAACGTTGGCCCCACTCACTGCTCACTATGTAGGTTCAGTGGCAGAAATTTGTGATGGGTGTATTGGAAGTTCCATGTCAAATTTCAAGATAATTCCAACAACGATTCCATAGAAGGGAATGACGAATGATGACAATGAGACGTGCATGATGAATGTTGATGCAAATGTGGATGATCTCAAATATTAGGTGGGGACATCAATATACATCCTTGAGTCTTGAAACCCTCCCATACCATCAAGGCATGTGTCTAGTCTAACCATGTAAAATTTCGACGCATACAACCACATATTGAATAAATTTCAAAGTTGGCCCCATTCACTGCTCACTATGCGGGGTCAGTGCATGACATTTGTGGTGGGTGAATTGGAAGTTCCATGAAATTACAAGAGAGTTCCAACAAATATTATATAGATGGAAACAACGAATGATGACAATGAGACATCCATTATGAATGTTGATGCAAACATGGACTATCTCAAATATTATGTGGGGACATCATACATCCCTGAGTCTTGAAACCCTCCCATACTGTCAAGGCATGTGTCTAGTCTAACCATGTTAAATTTTGATGCATAGAGGAACATATTGAAGAAATTTCAACGTTGGCCCCATTCACTGATAACTATTTGGGGTCGGTGCATGAAATTTGTGGTGGATGAATTAGAAGTTCAATGACATTTCAAGAGAGTTCCAACAAAGATTCTACGTATGGAAACAATGAATGATGACAATGAGACATCCATTATGAAAGTTGATGCAAACATGGATGATCTCAAAGATTATGTGGGGACATCAGACATCCTTGAGTCTTGAAACCCTCCCATACTGTCAAGGCATGTGTCTAGTCTAACCATGTTGAATTTCGATGCATACGTGCACAGTTTGAATAAATTTCAACGTTGGCCCCATTCACTGCTCACTGTGCGAGGTCGATGCAAAATGAAATTGGTGATGGGTGTATTGGAAGTGCCATGACATTTCAAGAGAGTTCCGACAAATATTCTATAGATGGAAATAATGAATGATGACAATGAGACATCCATTATATTTAAAATTGATGCAAACATAGACGATCTCAAATATTATGTGAGGACATCAAACATACATAAGTCTTGAAACCCTCCCATACCATCAAGGCAACCATCTAGTCTAACCATGTCAAATTTCAATGCATACGGGAACAGATTGAAAAAATTTCAATGTTGGCCCCATTCACTTCTCACTGTGTAGGTTCAGTGGAAGAAATTTGTGATGGGTGTATTGGAAGTTCGATGTCAAATTTCAAGATATTTCTGGCAATGATTCTATAGAAGGGAATGACGAATGATGACAATGAGACATGCATGTTGAACGTTGATGCAAATGTGGACGATCTCAAATATTATGTGGGGACATCATACATCTTTGAGTCTTGAAACCCTCACATACCGTCAAGGCATGTGTCTAGTCTAACCCTATCAAATTGTGATGCATATAGTTACATATTGAAGAAATTTCAAAGTTGGCCCCATTCACTGCTCGCTATGTGGGGTCGGTGCATGACATTTTTTGTGGGTGAATTGGAAGTTCCATGACATTTCAAGAAATTTCCAACAAAGATTCTACAGATGGCAATGACAAATGATGATAATGAGATGTTCATTAGGAACATTGATGAAAACATGGATGATCTTAGGATATGAATCCCCCATGCATTTTTATAGAGGTGGTACTCCTCTTTGAATTCTTTAAATATTTATCTTTGAATATCTTGGATTAAGGAGAATGCTAGATAGAAAACCCTAGATCTTTATTGCTTTGATTTATATATGGAATGGTTCTTCAATAACTAGATATGATCTTTATGTGCAACAAATTGATTCTCAACAATAAGAAGATTGAAGGAATACTTCAATATCATAATATATGTATCCTGATCATCATGTATGCAACCCTCTAAATCACATATAAATAATCAACACATCCATATATTCTCACAAGAAAAAGGAAAGTATAGTTTTGATCATCTCAAATAACTTTAAAAGAGTTCTACATTTAATACTTAAAGAATTTGATAGGCAAACTCCAAAAATCTCACACAAAAATCCCAAGATCTGAGAAATCATTAGAGAAATCCCACGAAATAGTACTGTGTGGAGTTTTATTCATAAAATATATTAAAAAATACAAAAAATATATTTATTAGTCACATACATATATGCAAATACTCCATTATCATATAAGAAAAGTCTTGGAAGATTACAAGCGAAACACTCAAGAACTCGACCTTATGTTCAATTCAGAAAAATGAACAAAAAACCTTGAGAAAATGGTGTAGAAGAAAAAGAAGAGTGAAGAAGGTGGAGATATTTGTTTTTTTATCAGAGTCTTGGCTACATGTTGATGGATGGACCCTTTTGTTCTGATCTTCTGATATGATAATGCAACCTTCTCTCTCTCCCTCTTTTATGAATCCCTTTCTTGCTTTTTAAAACTAGCCCTTCTAACTTCTTGAGTAGTTAGGTATTTCTCTTTCTTGTAATAACCAATTTAATTAGTGACTAATTAAAATATAATTAATGAATTTTCATCATTGACATCTGAATCTTGAAGTGGGCTCCTTTTTGTCTTTAAAAAAAGTTTTTAAATAAACTTTTAGTTTAAAAATTTTAACTGGTGGCATTTTTTAAGAGAGGACTATATTTTAATTTTCTAGACAAGTGTTACAGAAATATTCCCCTGTGGATAGGTGAACTTTCCCTTGGATTATTGACCCTTATACCAAGACAAAAACAATCATTTGGACACTTCCATTCCTATAAACGTGTTTTTCTTATCAAAAAGAGAGGAGAAGGTAAAGTAGGATGTACTCTATTTACGATGTTTGTATCATTTTCTCCTATCCGCAAACTTGATCCAATTCCAGGCACAAATCAATACCTACAATGAACAACAAGAAACACGTGACTTCCTTCTACTCTAATGGATTAGGCAAAGGAAATTCATCTATGCAAATCAAATTAGACATAGACAAGTACATGAAACCACATACTTGAAGGAAATAGGCCAAGTATATTAAATGAGAACTTCAAAAGGAAACTTACAATCTTCAGATGATGTTGCAACAACCTCTCCAAGTATTCCTAGTCCAACCCTTTCTCGAAATATCCACAATCAAAATAAAAATGCTTTGCTGATTTTCTCCCTCCTTTTCTCCATGGGAATGCCTCCATTTATAGGTTTTGAGAGGCTCAACTACCTTGGTTATATTTGGAATTAGTTGAGGATATGGCTCCAATAGTTGTGATATCTTCCTTAGATGCATCCATGGATTTAGATCCGATCCAAACCAACTCGATCCATCCATAGATGTCTTTAGAAGAAAATGGGATTTCTTCCAAGATTTCCTCAACAAACTCAACGCTCCCTTAGAATGGGCAACAGAGCGCTACAATGCTCCCTCTGAGATGGAAAATGAGCACTAACACTCCCTGTGTATGAGCAGGAAAGCGTTGATCTTCCAAAAAGTGACCAAGAAGGATAATTCCTAAGAAAAACATTTGTTCCAACTATCAGATGATGGGGCTTCTTATTCTAACATGTTTTAGGGGTTGTAGCAAGTGTTTTCATGGTGTCGCTCATGATGTGACACTTAGGGAAAGAGAATGTGACACTTATGACACTTGCGAAAAAAGTGTGACACTTATGACACCTGCGACGAAAGTGAGACATTTACGAAACTTATGATAATGAAGACGTGACGCTACTGAAGTGAGGAATTTTGATGTGTAACATATTGCCCCCTAAAGTGTGAAGTCAGAAAATGAATGTTGATGTCCGAAACACTTTTTAAATTCTTCGAAGCAAGGGTATGGAATTGGGGAACCTGGTAGAAGCTCCAGAAAACCATCAAATAATGTTAATATGTGTTCCATTCCCAAGGTAGGCATACCTATGCTTGGAGTACAAATGACTCAAAGTATCGCTGACAATAAATACACTGCATATCCATGATGATATTGACAAAGTAGATGGCCACTAGTGATACAATGTGGATCCATCTCTCTGTGACCTGACCTGATCGCAACCACGAAATAATCCCCAGTGGAGTCGCCAATTTCTGTTACGGAAATATCTCCTTGTAGATAGGTTAACTTTCCCTTGGATTATTAGAACCCTATACCAAGACAAAAACAATCATTTGGACACTACCATTCCTATAAACTCATTTTTCTTATCGAAAAAAGAGAGGATAAGGTAAAGTAGGATGTACTCTATTTACAATGTTTGTCTCAGTTGCTCCTATCCACAAACTTGATCCAATTTTTGGCACAAATCAATAACTGCAATGAATAGTAAGAAACAAGCGACTTCCTTCTACTTTAATGGATTAGGCAAAACAAATTCATCTATGCAAATCAAATTAGACATAGACAAGCACATGAAACCACATACTTGAAGGAAATAGGCCAAGTATATTAAATGATAACTTCAAAAGGAAACTTACAATCTTCAGATGATGTTGCAATAGCCTCTCCAAGTCCTCCTCATCCAAACCTTGCTCGAAATATCCACAATCAAAATAACAATGCTTTGTTGATTTTCTCCATCCTTTTCTCCATGGGAATGCCTCCATTTATAGGTTTTGAAAGGCTCAACTACCTTGGGTATATTTTGAATTAGTTAAGGATATGGATCCAATAGTTGTGATATCTTTCTTAGATGCATCCCTGGAGTTAGATCCAAGCCAAACCAAATCAATCCATCCATAGCTATATTTAGAATAAAGTGGGATTTCTTCCAATATTTCCTCAACCAACTCAGCGCTCCCTTAGAATGGGCAAGAAAGCACTACAACGCTCCCTCTGAGATGGAAAATGAGCACTAGTGCTCCTTGTGTATGAACAGGGGAGTGTTGATCTTCTAAAAAGTGACCAAGATAGACAATTCCCTAGAAAAACATTTGTTCCAGCTATCAGATGATGGGGCTTCTTCTTCTAACATGTTTTAGGGGTTGTAGCAAGTGTTTTCATGGTGTCTTTCGTGATGCAACACTTAGGGAAAGAGAATATGACACTTACAACACTTGCAACAAAAGTGCAACACTTATTACACCTACGAAAAAAGTGCGACATTTACGACACTTATGATAATGAAGATGCAACATTGTTGAAGTGAGGAATTTTGATGTGTAACAAATTTCCCCCAAAGTGTGAAGTTAGAAAATGAATGTTGATGTATGAAACACTTTGTATATTCTTCAAAGCAAGGGTATGGAATTGGGGAACTTGGTAGAAGCTGCAGACAACCATCAAAAAAATTTAATATGTGTTCGATTCCCGAGGCAGGCATACCTATGCTCGAAATACAAATGACTCATGTTGGAATATCCAACAATACTGAGAGGGGGGGGGTGAATCAGTATTGCCTACTTTTTTCTTTTTCACTTCATACAATATTAAGCACACACATTAATTATTTAATTAAACAATATATGATGAAAAACAGACCCTTATGAACACAACATTTTATCGTGGAACCCAACAAGGAAAACCATCAACTCTTTTCTATTAACTACAAAATTCCTTTTCTTACAAGTTACATAGAATGGAAGATATTCTTCCTTTTCAATCAACACCAACTGATCAGGATGCACCCACACCCTTGTTCACCAGCACCAACTGATAGGAGGCTACAACCCCCTGTTTAGTCAGCTACAACTGACAAGGAAGCACCAACTCCCTCTTTTCACCAGCACCAACTGGTAGGAGGCTTCGACCCCCTGTTTAGTCAGATACAACTGACAAGGAAGCACCAATGCCCCTGCAGGCTCCAACCTGCCCTTTCACAACCCAACCACCCTTAGTTTATAATGAAACTCATTCTCTTCTGTACTTGACTGAATTTTACTCATACAACCATTGTTGTATTTCTACTTGGTTGTTGCAACCTTTGCTCGTATGGTCTTCTGTATCAAGTATTGGATTGCATAACTGTTGCTCTGTCTTCTTCTGTTCTTGATCTTCAATAAGACATTGATAGGCACCTTAGAATGAACAGTTCTTCATCTTGGACTCTGCTCCTGTTTTTTATCTTCTAATATGAACCACAGAGACACTTTCTTCTCACCACTTTTTCTCGTTTATATAATCTTCAAATGGGTGTGAAATTTAAAACATTGTGTCCCTTTATTTGAACCATTGTACCTTTTCATTTAAAATGATAATTAAACTTTAATTAATATCATTTTTTCTTTTTATTCTTTATTCATATTTTCATGATTTATTCTCTTTTAATCATGACTGTGTATCGGTTCATTTTTGTCATGAGTTGATCATAGACATGGATCAACCCATTAGATCGTACTCATGTTACTGCTGCGTTCTCGGTTCACCAATAGACCATAATCGATCATTTATCAATTCTCTGTATTTTTCTAGTGTAACTCTCTGTCAAATGAAATCTCTATGAGGCGCTCCCTTCAAACCATTTCATATGATTATGCCATACAAAACAAAGGGCTTTAGAAACTATAACGACATCCCTTTAAAATGATTATAGCATATGACCAACGATGGTGACCTCACGCTTGGGCAATACAAGCCTGAGCATTTATCATTCTAATGGTCATGATTCAATTTCTTGACGAGATGGACGGCTGATGGGATTTTGACACTTTGCCCTTCAATTCATCGTGACTTTCAATATTACAAAACTCACGATCATGAAATCATCAAAACAATCGGATGGTTCATATTCCCCACTGAGATGGATGGTTGTCAAAGTTTCGTCACTTTTCCATTCGGGTCTTTGTTACATCCAACCTTTCAAAAGCTCTCAATTATGATATTGTCGATTACATCTCGGAACCATAAAACCAACTGCAGTGACCAAGTGCTAGACCAAACGCATGCTTTGAGCGATTTATTAGAGACAACGGTCGTGATTCAATCACCCACTAATATGGACGGCTGTCGAGATTTCAACATTTTTCCCATTAAGTCTTCATGACCTCCAACAGTTCAAAATTCTCGATTATGATATCGTCGAAATGATCGGACGACTCACATTACATCTCTAAACCAAATCAATGGTTAGTGTTTAATCTTTACACTATCCTTCCATTGGTGTAGATAAATGGATATGACTTAATCATGCATTGAAATGCATGGTTGTCATAATTTTGGGATTCTTATTGTGACGTAACTTGCTGATGTCACTTGTTGATGTGTCACGAGCCTATTAGATGCCACATGTCATTCATATTCATGATTTTCACATACCTGAAATGATGTATCAACTTGACACTTGTCAGTGTCTTACTATGCCACGTGTCCTTGCTGACGTGGTTTGGTGACCCACAACCCTGATCCAACGGTCCTCATTGTGTACTCCAAATCGACGGTCCTTATCTTATTGCGATTTCATATTTCGTCATTCTTGTGATGAAGGGTCTTGAAATGCCATGTCACGATCGTCGAAATAGATCTTGGCTGCACTAGCTCCTTCCCTTCTCATGACCATCGATGGTGACTAGGCGCTTATCCACAAAGCGCTCGCAATTCCGCACTTCAGGGATTTTTTCGTGAGTCTCCTTAACTCCTCCAACTCTCGGTATCTGAAATGCTGAAATGGAGACTAGCAATGATAGCTCCTTCCTTAACCTCATCCTTTGACTATGTGACCACTATATGTGACCAGGGGCCAAGCTAGAGGACTGCATCGTGATTTCACATATCACAAACTCTTGATATGATTTTCCTCACTCGAAGACCATGAAACTCCAAAAATGCTTCATGATAGATCAACGGTCCATAGCCTCTGTGATCCGATGACTGATGGGGTTTCGACACTTTGAACTCACAACCTCTTTACCTCACTTATCCTATCCGTCCACATTGAGATGATCTGATGGCTGATGGGAATCGAGTTTAATCCGACGGCTGCTGAGACTTCTCATAATTTCTTGTGCAATGGTCGACTTCTTAAAATTTCCAAGGAACCCGACGATACATCTTCAATGCACTTCTTCCTACTGAGATTTGATCCTCATTCACTAACCCTCCTAAGCTTTTATCATTGGATTTTTGATCCTATCGTGATCAACAATAGACACGAAATACTTCTGTACTTCTGAGCTTTGATCTTCATACAATTCTCTTATGTTGTTCGCTCCTCCTCCTAAGATTGCGCTATCTATCTCTCCACGCAATTGACATCTTCTGCTGACTGATATAACTGTTGACATCAATGACAATATCAACTGTGGTAATTCATCATTAACAATAGATCATCAATTCGACTGTTGACATCAATGACAATCTTTCCAACAATCTCCCCCATTGTCATTGAGGTCAACCCATTAACTTGATATACAAAAACTCCCCCTGTGTTGATGCTTTCCTTTTATGAAGTTTTACTTTATATGAAGTTTTCCTTTATATGAATTTTCTCTCCCCCTTTGACATCAATGGAAAAGGGTTTATTTTCCTATGATCTGTCTGTATAAGTACTTCTCTATCCACAGCTGGCTCCTCCTAACAAGGTTTCTTCCCTTGTTAATTTACTAACTTCTTATCTCAGTTGATTAGAATTTTTGTGTTTTCAAATGAGTAGTCTTTCTTGATACAAATTTTTGTAGTGATTGAGTATTTTCAAGACTTAATCTAATTACGTTCTTATTTAATACTTCCCCTGTATATTTACTGACTGTTCTCCCCCTTTGTTTCTAAACGAGTAGCTTTTTCTGCCAGGGTTTCTCCTCTTGCTATTTCTACAAGAAGTCATGTACCTCATTCTGTACATCAAAATGTTTCTTCTGCGGATGTCGTTGTCCTACTGGAACACTACATAATTGTATCTCATCTTATTCAGACAACTCTTGGATCTTCCCATTGATTCTCATCGATCTCTAACTAAGATACCAATTGTTTTTATATCATTCACCTTGACATCTGCACTCTCAACAATATTATGTATAAGATTGTAGCATCTGTATGATTTCTTGGTAGGAGCATATCCAAGAAGGATACCTTCATCAGATCTGGCATCAAATTTTATGAGATTCTTATCAAGGCTTTTGATGCAACAGTTAGTTCCAAAGACCTTCAAAACCATAGTTCATAAGAGGTCTTATCACTATTAATTTTGAGTTGACCTATGTTCAATATGAATATTGATGTGCTTATAACTTCCCTCCAATATCAATACTAACTGATGGAATATCCATCAAATAATTGGCTTCATTAAGCATAGTCTTTGTAGCTTTCTGGACAAAGATCTCCTTTTTTTTTAATTTTTCTTTTAGAATGAGTTTCAGTGTACCATTAAAATAGGATTGAAATATTTATGAGATAATCATCACTCAATTATTTTTGTTGTTGTACTGTTGGAGATTCATCATCAATGTCATTATTATGTGCACCAGAAGCTTCTTTATCCTTGTTTTGAGAATATTCCTTATTAGAATTTTTATTCTCCAACCTCCTATTATTAAATTCATCAATTTCAGGAGCAATGTTTTCCTCATCTTTCTTATTTGGTACTTGGGATTTTATTTTCCATGTCTTCTTATTTAATCTTGTAGTCATATTGTATGAATCATTTCTCATTGACTGTTTTCTTGAATTCCAACAGTCATGGGCTTTGTGACCATATCTACCACAATTGTAGCATCTCATAGTGTAGCAATGTGTAGCAATATGTCCAACATTATTGTCGTTCCAACATCTTATACTATTGTTGACCCTACCAAATTGTTTTCTTCCATGATGCCTATAATCCAAGGCTTTAATATTCATTACAAGAAAAACAATAACATTTAAAGACACTCGCATACCTTCTTTGATTCATCCATGAAGGTGTCTCTCTTATGAACTTGCTTTGAGGTGTATGAATAGCTTCCTGATGTCTTACTTGATCTGATCTTCTAAGTTTTGTAGTGTTGCTTTTATTCTTTGAACATGAAGAACCTGCATCATACTTGCTTTCCCTTTTTATAAAAGAAAGACTTGCATCAGACATGTCTTCACTCTTTACAAATGAAGGACTTGCATCAAGTTTCTTGAGATTACTAATTTCTTCCTTATTGTAGCCAAGACCGTTTTTGTCATATGGTGATCTCCGACTATCCAAGATCTCATTCAGGGTCATGGAGTTGTTCAAGAACTTGATTTGGGTGTCTAACTTCTCAACCTTCTTTCTAATATTAACAACTTCTGCTTCCATCTTATGACAAGATTCTTCCTTTTTGTCCAACTAGTTCCTTACTACCTCTTCTCTCCTTTTGGCTTCTTCAAGTTGGATTTTAAGATTGACATAATTTTCCCTTAGTTCTTTTAGATATGCAAGGTTTTGGCTTGAGACATCATCTTCCTTCTTTTCTTATTTTGCTTGACTAATTTCATTTTTCAGTCTCTTGATCTCCTCTTCTTTCTCTTCCATGGGATAGATGATAACATAACATCCTTTATTGATGATTGTGTCTTCTCTTTTGATTTGATACATCTTCTTGGGAGGATGAGCAGATTCTTTGGAGGTATCATCACTAGAAATGTCATTTTCAACATCAATCTGAGTAATAGGACTTGATCCTTTAATTATGTGTGTGTGGTCATATCCAAGGCCAGATTTGTTCGAGGGAAATCTTTGTAAACTGAGAACTTTATCAAGGGCTTCAGTCCCTTTCTTGAATTTTTCAACAGTCTTAAGTTGATCATTTAGTTGTCTACACCTTTGTTTATATTTTCTCAGTTCGTCCAAAACACTTACAAGCTCAGCTTCACTTCTGCTTCAATGTCTGAGTATTATTTAAAAGAATCTTCATCACTAGAATTGTTGTAGACTGAACTTTGTTCTGATTGAGATGCTTCATTTGACTTCTCGTCTGAGTAGAGGTCTTTTATCTTGTCCCAAAGTTCCTTTGCAGAGTTACATTCACCTATATTTTATTTGGCATCATCAGGTAATGCATCAAGGATTGTATTCATTGCCATTGAGTTACTTTTCTTGGATTTATTTTTAGCTAGAGTCCTTACTCTGCTTGGTGGGAAGTAATCAATGATTACCAAATTCCATACATCAGGTCCCAATGCCTTCAGATGATTTTTCATTTTTTTACTCCAAAATATGTATACTTCTTTTTTATGTCTAATTTTTTCTATCTTATTAGATTATTCAATACCTAAGAAAATAAATTCATCATCATCAGATTCATCGTTGTCACTAGATTCTCATGATCCGTTGTTTTCTTCTTTCGAGTAGAAATTCTTTTTCCCTTTGTAAAACATTTTCTTGTATTGTCTAGTTTTATTTTCTTCATCTTCAGGGTCCTCCTTGGGATAGGGACACTCAGATGCAAAATGACCAACTTTTCCAAAGTTAAAACATATGAAAGGAAGCTTTCCTTTGTACTTCCCTGGTCCTTTCCAAAGTTTTCTAATGAAATTGGCTTCTTCCACATCAGATTCTTCATGATGGAAAAGTTGAAGTTTTTGCTTTTGATTTATCTTTGTCTTAGATGCTTTGAAAACTATTTCATCTTTTAATGATTTATCATTCCCTGTTCTCATTTCATACGCTGTAAAAATTCCATGGAGCTAATCAACTGTGAGTGTGTCCAGATCAGATCTATCTTCAATTGAAGAAATTTTTGCATCATATCTCATAGGTAATGATATTGGTATTTTTTTCACAATGGGTTTATCTTTAATATCTTCTCCTGTCGTTCTAATTGAGTTAACCACTTCATTTACTCTATGAAAGTACTCAGCAATATTTTCTTCTTATTTCATTCTCAGATTTTCAAACTGAGCTCTATAGGTTTGTAGTTTGGCTTCTTTGACTTTGTCATCTCTTTCATATACAGCCTCCAACTTGTCCCAGATTTATTTGGCTTATATGCAATGCATAACCTTCACACATATAGAATTAGTCAAACCTGCTAGAATTCCATTAACTGCTCTTGAGTTGTCATTACAGATTTTCTTTTCTGCAACATCTATGGGTGGAGTAGTTGGTGCAGTGTAACCATCTACAACAGATTGCCAGATATCGAAACTAAGAGCCAACAGGAAGTTTTTCATTCTTATTTTCCACAGGGCATAGCCTCCTCCATTGAACAATGGTGCTTTGTTGTTGGACATCCCTTCTTGTTGATCCATCTTCAGGATCTACCTTAAAGTTTGTTAGACTGTACTGAAGGAACCTTCTCTAATACCAATTGTTGGAATATCCAACAATACTGAGAGGGGGGGGGGGTGTGAATCAGTATTGCCTACTTTTTTCTTTTTCACTTCATCCAATATTAAGCACACACATTAATTATTTAATTAAACAATATATGATGAAAAACAGACCCTTATGAACACAAGATTTTATCGTGGAACCCAACAGGGAAAACCACCAACTCTTTTATATTATCTGCAAAATTCCTTTTCTTACAAGTTACATAGAATGGAAGATATTCTTCCTTTTCGATTAGCACCAACTGATCAGGATGCACCCACAACCTTTTTCACTAGCACCAACTGGTAGGAGGTTACGACCCCCTGTTTAGTCAACTACAGCTGACAAGGAAGCACCAACTCCCTCTTTTCACCAACACCAACTGGTAGGAGGCTTTGACCCCCTGTTTAGTCAGCTAAAACTGACAAGGAAGCACCAACACCCCTGCAGGATCCAACCTGCCCTTGCACCACCCAACCACCCTTAGTTTATAATGCAACTCATTCTCTTATGTACTTCACTGAATTTTACTCATATAACCATTGTTGTATTTCTACTTGTCTGTTGCAACCTTTGATTGTATGGTATTTTGTATCAAGTACTAGATTGCATAATTGATGCTCTGTCTTCTTCTGTTCTTGATCTTCAATAAGACATTGACAGGCACCTTAGAATGAACAGTTCTTCATATTGGACTATGTTCCTATTTTTTATCTTCTAATATGAACCACAGAGACACTTTCTTCTCACCACTTTTTCTCGTTTATATAATATTCAAACGGGTGTGAAATTTAAAACATCATGTCCCTTTATTTGAACCATTGTACCTTTTCATTTAAAATGATAATTAAACTTTAATTAATATCATTTTTCCTTTTTATTATTTATTCATATTTTCATGATTTATTCTCTTTTAATCATGACTATGTATCGGTTCATTTTTGTCATGAGTTGATCACGGACATGGATCGACTCATTAGATTGTAATAATGTTACTGTTGCATTCTCGATTCACCAATAGACCATATTCGATCATTTATTGATTCTCTATATTGTTCTAGTGTAACTCTTTGTCAAACAAAATATGTATGAGGTGCTCCATTCAAACCATTTCATATGATCGTGCCATACAGAACAACGGGCTTTAAAACTCTTATAGCATATGACCAACGATGGTGACCTCACGCTTAGGCAATACGAGCTCCTGAGCGTTTATCGTTCCAACGGTCACGATTCAATTTCCTAACGAGATGGACGACTGAAGAGATTTAGACACTTTTCCCTTCGAGTCATCGTGAATTTCAATATTACAAAACTCATGATCATGAAATTGCTGAAACAATCAGATGGTTCATATTCCCCACTGAGATGGACGGTTGTCAAAGTTTCGGCACTTTTCCCTTCGGGTCTTCGTTACATCCAACCTTTCAAAAACTCTCGATTATGATATTGTCGATTACATCTCGGAACCATATGACCAACTGGGGTGACCAGGTGCTAGACCGAACACACACTTTGAGCACTTTATTAGAGTCAATGGTCGTGATTCAATCATCCACTGATATGGACAGCTATCGAGATTTCAATGTTTTTCCCATTGAGTCTTCATGACCTCCAATAGTTCATAAATCCTGATTATGATATCGTCGAAACGATCGGACGGCTCACATTACATCTTTGAAACAGGTCAATGGTTAATGTTTAATCCTTACACTATCCTTCCATTGTTGTAGATCAAAGGATATGACTTAATCATGCATTGAGATGGATGGTTGTCGTAATTTCGAGATTCTTATTATGACATAACTTGCTGACGTCACTTGTTGACGTGTCACAAGCCTATTAGCTGCCATGTGTTATTCATATTCATGATTTTCACGTACCTGAAATGATGTATCAACTTGACACTTGTCATTGTCTTACTATGCCACGTGTCCTTTCTTACATGGTTCAGTGACCCACAACCCTGATCCAACGGTCATTGTTGTGTACTCCAAATCGACGGTCCTTATCTTATCGTGATTTTGCATTTCGGCATTCTTGTGATGAAGGGTCTTGACATTCCATGTCGCGATCGTCGAAATAGGGCTTGGTTGCACTAGCTCCTTCCCTTCTCGTGACCATCGGTGGTGACCAGGCACTTCTCCACAAAGCGCTTTGCAATTCAGCACTTCAGGGATTCTGTCATGAGTCTCCTTAGCTCCTCCAACTCCTGATATTTGAAATGTCGAAATGGAGGCTAGCAACGCTAGCTCCTTCCTTAACCTCATCCTTCAACTATGTGACCACTATCTGTGACCAGGGGCCAAGCCAGAGGATTGCATCGTGATTTCGCATACCGCAAACTCTTGATATGATTTGCCTCGCTCGAAGACCGTGAAACTCTGAAAATGCTTCATGATAGATCAATCGTCCATAGCCTTGGTGATATGACGAATGACGGGGTTTCATCACTTTGAATTCATAGCCTCTTTACCTCACTTATCCTATCCTTCCACATTGAGATGATCTAACGGCTAACGGGAATCGGGTTTAATCTGATGGCTCTTGATACTTCTCACAATTTCTTGTGCAATGGTCGACTTCTTAAAATTTCCAAGGAACCCGACGATACATTTGCAATGCACTTCTTCCTACTAAGATTTGATCCTCATTCGCTAACCCTCCTAAGATTTTATCATTGGATTGTTGATCCTATCGTGATCAACAATAGACACGAAATACTTTTGTACTTTTGATCTTTGATCTTCATATAATTCTCTTATGTTGTTTGCTCCTCCTCTTGAGCTTGTGCTATATATATCTCCACACAATTGACATCTTCTGTTGATTGATATAACTGTTGACATCAATGACAATCTCAACTATGGTAATTCATCATTAACAATAGATCATCAATTCGACTATTGACATCAATGAAAATCTGTCCAACAAATCAAAGTATGGCCGCCAATAAATACATTGCGGATCCATGATTATATTGACGAAGTAGATGGCCACTAGAGATACAATGTGGATCCATCTCTCTATGACCTGACTTGATCACAGCCATGAAATAATCCCCATTGGAGTTGCCAATTTCTGTTACGGAAATATTCCCCTGCAGACAGGTGAACTTTCCCTTCGATTATTGAACCCTATACCAAGACAGAAACAATCATTTGGACACTACCATTCCTATAAACTCGTTTTTCTTATCGGAAAAGAGAGAAGGTAAAGTAGGATGTACTCTATTTTCGACGTTTGTATCATTTTCTCCTATATACAAACTTGATCCAATTCCTGGCACAAATAAATACCTGCAATGAACAACAAGAAACAAGCAAGTTCCTTCTACTCTAATGGATTAGGCATAGAAAATTCATCTATGCAAATCAAATTAGACATAGACAAGCACATGAAACCACATACTTGAAGGAAATAGGCTAAGTATATTAAATGATAACTTCAAAAGGAAAGTTACAATCTTCAGATGATGTTACAGTGGCCTATCCAAGTCCTCCTTGTCCAACCCTTGCTTGAAAGATCCACAATCAAAATAGCAATGCTTTGTTGATTTTCTCCCTCCTTTTCTCCATGGGAATGCCTCCATTTATAGGTTTTGAGAGGCTCAACTACCTTGGGTATATTTGGAATTATTTGAGGATATGGTTCCAATAGTTGTGATATCTTCCTTAGATGCAACCCTGGAGTTAGATCCGAGCCAAATCAACTCAATCCATCAATAACTGTCTTTATAAGAAAATAGGATTCCTCCCAAGATTTTCTCAACAAAATCAACGCTCCCTTAGAATGGGCAACATAGTGCTACAACTCTCCCACTGAGATGGAAAATGAACACTATCGCTCCCTGTGTATGAGCATGGGAGCGTTGATCTTTCAAAAAGTGACTAAGATGGATAATTCCCCAAAAAAGAATTTGTTCTGACTCTCAGATGAATGGGATTCTTCTTCTAACATGTTTTATGGGTTGTAGCAAGTGTTTTCATGGTTTCCTTCATGATGTGACACTTAGGGAAATAGAATGTGACACTTACGACACTTTCAACAAAAGTGTGACACTTATGACACCTGTGACAAAAGTGCAACATTTACAACACTTATAATAATGAAGATGCGACACTATTGAAGTGAGGAATTTTGATGTGTAACAACAAGATATTTAACTTTTCATCCATTCAAATAAATTTGTATTTAATATTCATCATCTCATATTTCTAACGAGTCCTCTTGCCAACAATTTCAATTCTTGGATATCAATATATGGGCTCGTGAAGTTGAGGTACCAAGTTGATTTATCAACAAAGCATAAAAATATTGTTGATTGTTCTTTCAATTTTTAAGAAAAATGTGGAAACTTTCATCCCTTGTAACCTATTCCATCATCTTCCTCATTGAATTACCTATCCAATGAGGTAACGTTTTCCCAAATTTGACTCACGGATCTCAATATATGGCCTCTAGAACATCAAGACTTAGCAGTCGTCGATTAGTTTTCATGGGGCAATCTAGGCCCTTGATTTCAATTTCATCCTTCTCCTTTAAAATTTTGACTTTTGTTGGAAAATACATATCCCACATGCATGGGAGTTTTCGATATTTTAATGTATATATTAAAAAGTGTATCATACACTTAATGTGAGATAAGAGGAGACTATGGAGACTTGGAGCTTGAACCCTTAGAAAATTAATGAATTAATTAAATATTTTGGTTGCCCAATCATCATCCACCAAGTACCTAGTCAGTAGTGATTTGGGATCCTCATCATCACCATGTGTCACTGTGTGATATATTTCCATAAGTTTCCACATGTCATGATCTCACTGGTTAACACATGTCACACTCCCATTGGTTGATAAAACTGCCACATGTCACTTAGATATATGCCCATAAAAGTTAGGATAAGAGAAATAATATTAAAATAATATGGAGGTGGATGTAAGCTTTGAAGATATATATTAAAAAGTTTTCCATGTTTTTCTCCCATTTGGGTTTCCATGTAAAATTCTTGTGTACTGTAGTTATGTGTTATACATTGTCGAATGGCATTGTTCATGATATATTGAATGCAATCATAAGTGATAAATTATTGATAATGTGATGATTACATGTTTTGATTAAAAGTGGTAAAAGGTGCTCAATATGGATTCACCACCCCCTCCTAGTTTTGATGTAAAATTCTTGTGTACTGTAGTTATGTGTTATACATTGTTGAATGGCATTGTTCATGATATATTGAATGCAATCATAAGTGATAAATTATTGATAATGTGATGATTACATGTTTTGATTAAAAGTGGTAAAAGGTGCTCAATACGAATTCACCACCCCCTCCTAGTATTGGTGAATATTCCAACATGCACATGCTTGGGCACACACAAAATTGAAATGAGTGCGCACAGCTTTGTTTGTGTGTGCATTCACAATATAAACCTAAAACTTTGGGTGTCAATGCAGGTCCAAAGTCGGAGCATAGTCCAACAAGTGCAATAGCTATGGAGTTGTTGTGATCAGTCCTCAAGTGGTAGATTTTTGGTTATGGAGTTTGATTATAATCCTGATTCAATGGATTATTAAATTTGTTTTGCATATAAATGGGCATACAACTGTAATACCTAGTTAGACATGTGTACCACTCATAAATTATAGGTAAATTCTAGATCTAGACCTATGTGAAAAAGAGGGGAACATTTAGTATTCCCAGATACCCTAGTTATATACTTTGAGGGAGGTTGGCCATGGAGGTGAGAGGTGAAGACTCACTTGGCCATTTTGGCCATATTTGGTCAAGGGAAACCCCAATTCAAGTTTAAAGGGGGGAATGTTAAGATAAAAATGACTCGGTAGAAGAGTCAAATCTATCTTAGGTAAACAAGTGACTTTTTGGCCCATGGTATTTGTATCCCATGGTTTTGGTAGCTTGTAGTATTATGCCCCTAGATTACATGTCATGAAGCGTTTAAAAAGGATTAGGATACTTCATTATAGTGTGTGTGTATATGAGAAAATGCGGTAAAAAGGGGGAAAGAGATTGTAAAAAAGAGTGAAGAGAAAGTCAAATCGGATGTGTTGTTAGTTGCATCACTTTACTTTGTTGTAAAAAATAAAAGAATGACTGACAATTGTTGATACTGAGAGGGGGGTGAATCAATATAAAGTACAATTTAAAAACTTTTTCAACTTATACTTCAACTAGATTATATATTCAATTATATCCAATGAGAAATGAACAATAGTAGAAGAGTTACACCAATACACCACAATACACCATGCACAATATATGAGAAATAATCAATAGTTATTGTTCAAGGGAAGTAATAACTTCCAAGGGAAGCTACAACTTTCAAATATAAAGGGAGGGATAAACATCCAAAAGGAAGATACAATCCTCCAATATCAAGAGAGGGTTAACCTCTCCATTCTTGCCCCTTCCTTCCACCCAAGAATATATGAGAGATAATAAAATTTTACATTAAATTATCACCATCAACCAACCATCACATAGAACCTGATAATGCTTCCCGAGACTTTTTCAACTTCTGCAATTCTTCACTTCTTGGAATTCTCTGATCCTATAGATAATATTACTCAATGTATTCTCTCAAACACCTCCAAGTTTCACTCCTTGAATCCTCCCAGAAAAGGAGTTATAGAGAAAATGGTAGACCTTATTCAATTCTGGTTTATTCAGGAGAGCGAACTTGTACAAAATGCCCTGTGCTCAATACTCAACATAAGATTCTGAAATTTGTACACAAGAAACTACAACCCATACTCTTTCCAATGCAATTAGTCTCACTTCATTTGGATTCTCTATGAAGACGTTATGATTGTTTTACCCAGAACACATGTTTATGACTAGCTTTAGGACTAGTCAAAAACTCTATCTTCCACAGAATGTATCTCCAAAATTATAGCAAATAAAGAGCTGAAATTGTTACCACAAGTACCTAGATATGTCTTCTCAATAGCCTCCGAATTTCACCATCTGAATCATTCTATAAACAAAGTTATAGCGAAAATGGTAAGATGACCTGTAAACAACATAGCTTAGAACACATCACCAAAAGACTTCATCCTCCCTTGAAATTTGACCTTCTTTACTTCATATTTCCTTTAAAATTCGACCTATATCTCCTTGTTCATTAACAACCTTGTGTGTGTTTAAAATGAATGTATAATGATATGTATTTATACCCTTTATGTCACTTCCTTTTAACATTAGGGCCGACATGTAGTTTCTACTTCAATTCACATTGTCATCTTCAAAAATTCATTTCACCTCAATCGTGAGGATCCACATGACGCGGCATGACTTATACTATCCGGAAGCGTCATGACTTATACTATCCATCCATGGGTGTTGTATCTGCATGTGTAATTTCCTTCATGTCTATCTACTTCGATCAACTGTGGGGTCCAAAATCCAATGGCTATGGTTGACATCAATGACTACAACCAATGACTAGGGTTAACATCAATAATAAAAACCAATCTTCCAACAACAATTTCTCTGTGGATGTAGCCTACATTGAGTGAACCACTTATATGTTTTGTCTCATATATTTCATCGTTCTATATTTATTTCTTCATTCCTTTAATTTTATTTTCTATATGATTTATTTCATAACACTTCATTCCAAATTTTAATCAAACTTTCACATTTGATTGGACATACAAAGTTGTTTACTATAACATTTTGAATGTGTTTAAAACACAAATCATTATACTTTATTAAATTTTAGCAAAAGAGCTACAAATAGAAACAAAAGTATTACTTTGTGAAATGATTTTGGTACAAACTTTCAATCTCTATTGGATATCATTTTGTTAGAGAGTATACCAACAAAATGGTTACTTCTTTTGGAGTGGGCTATTTTGAGGTACTTATTCATTGGCTACATTGATAAAAATATAAATGCAAAGTGAAGACCAATTTGATCTTAAAAAAATACAAATTAAAACTAAAATTAATATGCATTAAATAGACCAAGCTAAAAATTAATAAACCAAAAACTCTCAAAGAGTGAGAACCTCGGAGCTCCCAATCTCTTCAAGTTGTTGAACGTTCCATCGAGGTGCATTCTTAAATTGTTACAAAATCCAAAAGTATTACCTATAATTGAATCGAATTGATTGGTATCATTTAATTCTTTTGAGAAGCATTGTTGAGGGTGAAAAACTCAAAGGTGATCGAAAATTATACTTGAATGTAAAAGTTTAAATCATTTGGAATTATGTCATCAAAACTAAAGTTTAATTCAACACAATTAAATGATTTTAGTGCTAGAGCTTGGAATTATTTTGATACACATCATTAATCTTTAACAACATGACAACAATGCATGAAAACTACCCATAAGGTGTCTATCTAATTGTTCATAGTATTGTGATATTCTTTTATGGAGATTAACATAAGTACTAAGGTGTCTATCTAATTGTTCATAGTATTGTGATATTCTTTTATGGAGATTAACATAAGTACTCCTAAAAGAAATGATATTTATCAAAATAACATAATTATATTAAATCAATTTGTTCATAAATTAATTTGTTCATAGTATTGTGATGTTCTTGTAGGGAGATTAACATAAATAAATAAATTTGTTCATAGTATTGTGATATTTTTGTAGGGAGATTAACATAAAGTATTGTTAAGAGAAATGATATTTTTTTCTCTAAATAAAATAAATGATTTTTTTTAAATACCATAATAATATATAAAATTTAATATGAATTATTCTTTATCAAATTAGTTTTTTATTATATTATTTATAATATTATTAAATTATTAAAATATAATATTAAATAATGCATTTGTAAAGACATTAATTATACTTAGAATAAATTATATATAGAGAGAGATTTATAACTCTCCATAAAACCATAAAAACAAAATTATAACTCTCCTTAAAACAATAAAAATATAAAATATAAATATATATAGTTAGAGAGTTAATAATTCTCCATAACAATATATATATATATATATATATATATATATATATATATATATATATAAAATATCTTGTCATAACATAAATTTACTTGAGTGGGATTAATGTCTTTTTTAGATCTAAAGGAATTGGTAACTCATTAGGATTACTTATGCGAGGTCTAGGTTCAAATTCATCTAAATGTCACTATAACCCCTAGGCTAGTGCCAACAACCCATAAGTCAACACCTAGAAGGAAACTTATGTCTTAGTAAGGGTCAAGACATAACAAAGCCCACTGGGGTGGAGCCTCTATCCCAGGTGGAATCTACCCTTCTAGGCTTATCACAACCAACATGTCCACTTTGTGGGAATTTAACTCAAGTGTGGAGGATAACAAACATGCTACCCAACCACCCGAGTTATGAACCTGAGACAAGTGGTCCTAATGGTTAAGAACATGTGTTTCCTCCTAGGAGGTCATAAGTTCAAATCCAAAGGGGTAGCGTATGTACCCTATGTGGAGGGGGGTCTCTTGTCCCACAAACAAGGGGATTTCATACACCAATTTGGTATTTGTCTTGGTCGTGACTGTATAATTGGATTATTATTATTATTGTTTTACTAACTCTCTGTATACTAACTTACTATCTATAATATCTATAATGATTAGTGATGTAAGAAGGAAAACAATGTTTTATTATCAAATATTATTTATCAACTTGGATATTTTATTTATAATTTTATATAATTTTAATTTATAATTTTAAATCATAAATATATTGGAATCGATATTCACCACAAGTGATCCATAAATGGTAGGCCTACGGCTCGTCTTTCTCACCAACATGGATGCTTCTACATAATAAACTTAAATATATTTTATTTATCTTCTTCAACTAACTGTAAGTCTTGCCATATACTAGTCAACATTCGAGTCGACCAAATAATAAACTCGTCAACCACCCACTAGTCAAGTTGGCCCAATGGATGACCATTCAAATCCTTTGATGGTCAGGTCGACCAAATAAAAGCCCAGTCAAATTCTTTGTTGGTCGGATAGACCAAATGAAAGCCCAATCGAATTAGCTGACCAACAATCGAAAAAAATAACTAGAGGGCAGATTCGATCTTCAACAACAAAGGAAAAACATTTGTAAGGTGATTTTGGTAACTCACAGCAAATAAAAACGTCCTAGGGAAATTTTGGTCACCCAAAAAAAATAAAAAAAGAAAGGATGAATTTAGATGCTCAACAATGAACAAAAAACACCCAGAGATCTATAAATTTTCCCAACAATTAATTATTGGTGTGTGCAGACTGTGTGTGTCCCCTACAACTTCTGTACAACCTGTAGGTGAAAGGGAAATTCTCAGGTAGTCGTGAACTCACCCAGGCACAGAGAAAACGAATCAAACAAACAAGAAATCGCCCATGCAAAGAGGAAATTGACCAACAAGAAAATTAAACACCCAACAAGGAATAGATTATGTGGATGGGTGCTACATGCTCACAATATACTTCAACTGAGTATGAATATATCAATATAACTCATAACAAAGATACCCAAGAATAGAATGCATTAACTCTAAGATATTATCATTTAAATGAGATTATTTTATTATGCTCAGGAGAAAATTATAAAGGGGTGAGCTATACACTGCGTTTGTGTATAGTTACTCATAGTAAAGAACAAAATCACAGATGCCATAGCTCAAAGACACCTTCGCTTGGAGTGAACACGCACATTAACTCTTCATTCACTCAACCTCAAATAAGCTTCCTTCTTCGAGCCTCAATTTTTGCTACCATCCTTCCCTCTTTCTGCTTGCATCTCACCCTCCTTATCCTCTTCACTACAACTCTCATTATTTTTAATGGGCTACTTTTGGAAGGCCAATTGTCTCAGCTATTCATTTCACCATCCCATTGCACCAGAAGACCAAATAAAATGAAATAAAACAAAACATGTTTATTTACAACATTTACAAACATTTGTTAAGATTCAATCCGAATCAACAAGCTCAACTAGAATTATAGCATTGAGAAAAGGATAAATAGAGGATGGAAAGTTTATTATGGGCTTGAAAACAATTGTAAATCAGTCGATCTTTGGATATGGGATAAGAAAAAACTTCTCTTGGAGACTCTTGTTACTCTTGATATTCTATATGGATGTGAAGTTCGGGGATGCAATATCTCGATAGAGTCATGGAGAAATATAGAGTAGATCCAAAAGAATTTTATAACTAAGAGAAAGTGCTTTTCATCTTCAACCTTCTTAGTGTCACAAGGGTGACACACTCTTTCATCCCTTTGCGTTTTAGGAATTGACCAATGCCCAGTTTCACTATGGAGCTCGTGAGAATTTGTTCTTATCTTAGCAATGTTTATTTTTTTTTTTACACTTGGAAAAACAGATAGATAATTTTGATCTTCTAGATTAGGGTTGATTACATCCTTGTAATACCTTAATTTTCTTTTTTCCTCTAAATCTTTATCACACCACTTTTTCTCCTTAAATTTTTATTTGACGTTTTTTTTAATAGTATCTCTATTTTGCAAAATGGTGTCTTCCATGATTCCCCAATAGTTTAGCCAATACTAGGCATCTTATGCCATCTTCGCTTGAGTCGAATGTGCTTATGACTCGATTTTGAAGCAATTTTAGGAAGCCTCTTGTCTTCCATGTTGTTTAACTTGTTATTATACATTAGGTATCTAGTCATAGGCATGCTCCCAATGGGGGAGAGGCTTGTTTCTAAGAGGAGGATGGGATAGAGCGTTTTTCCTTTAGTTTTGAGATTATAGGTTATAAAATTCTTTTGTATTTGCTATATCTTTCTCCAAGATTCACGAGAAATACTACAACCTCATACTTCACATCCATAAAGAATAACAAGTGTAACAAGAATCTCAAACATGAGTTTCTTCTTATCCAAACTCCAAAGATCAACTGATTTACAATTTTTTTCAAGCCCATAATAACCTTTCCATCCCCTAATAATCCTTTTCTCAATGCTATAATTCCAATTGAGCTTGTGGTGAATATCAATTCCAAGATATTTGTATGAAGTCACTTCCTCCAAGTTGTTGTTGTCATATACGAAGGTATCATAAGGGATATTATTGGATTTAATAATCATGACCTTAGTCTAATCAGTGTCAACAGTCATACCCATATTGGATCAAAAATCCTTGAGGATTCTTAGTTGGTTTTCAAGATCATGGGGACTCCTTTCCATAAGAACAATATCATTGGCATAAAGAAGAAGATTGATGACCATACCAATGAGAGTAGGGCCGACACAACCTGTTTTTTCCAAGCAATCTTCTAACTTGTCGATGTATATGCCAAAAAGGGTAGGGGACAAGGGACAACCTTGTTTGACTCTGATATTGCAGTTAATCTCTTTTGACCAGCCCTCAGTGTTTTTAAACTTAGCAATAACTTTCTCATACATCCTTATTGCAACATCCCTCAACTCGAGAGGCACTTTTATCTCTTCCAAGCTATTCCAAAGGTTTTTCCTAGGAACCATGTCAAAATCTTTTCTAAAGTCAACAAAACAACAAAAAATATTCGTTTTAGTATTGCAGAACTCCTCTGCAATGATCCTAAATGTAACAAGATGGTTCATAGTTGAATGATATCTCCTAAACCTGGCCAGGCCTTTAGCTCTTTTACCGTGACTTTCTAGCCAAAGGCTAATCTTCTTTTCCAAAATAATTCCATAGAGCTTAGCTAAAATCGGGTTAATCATATATTATGTTAAAAATATAAAAATTATTTATAATATATATATATATATATATATATATATATATATATTAAAGATAATATATATTATGTTAAAAATATAAAAAATATTAATATATACAATTGAGGATATGATTGGTATATGAGGAAAATATTAATGGGTTTATCATCATGTTTCAGTAAGAGTAGTCAAAAATTAAAAGAGCAATGTCATAGTCTTTCCGTGTTTAAGAAAAAAAGGGGTTTTTTATTAATATAAATTAGCTTTCAAGAACGCCAGAGAGTTACATGCAACCCAAACTTTAAAACTAAAATTTTCACACATACTATAATTAGAACCATTATGTCTGTTGTGTTCAACATTTCTATAATCCTATGTTTCTGGATACCAAAAAACCAATAGAATAAGTATACAAAAATGAAGCATAAATACTAAGAAGCTTAGTCGATGTGATCATTATTTCTCTCTTTTTGGAGATGGGGCATTCAGGTCTAGTGGTTCTGGATCCATGATGGGGGAAGATGATGCATCGAACTACTCAGTTTATTAATTGATTGGTGGTTTTGATCCTTCATGAGGTTAAATTCTCAATTCTTCCATTTGCAGATGGAGGGCATTACATTCATCCTTCAATTGTGAGATTTCTTGTCTCTGTTTCACAGAT
This sequence comes from Picea engelmannii, assembly GCA_009831015.1. Taxonomy (NCBI): domain Eukaryota; kingdom Viridiplantae; phylum Streptophyta; class Pinopsida; order Pinales; family Pinaceae; genus Picea; species Picea engelmannii. Next base: position 181,907 of record ML803265.1, read on the forward strand.
TCCTCTGTGACAGTGAGCAGGTGAGATGACATGCCATTGGATCCACAGATTCCTCTGTGACAGTGAGTAGGTGAGATGGCATGCCATTGAATCTGATATGAAGGGTAAAAACCAAATTTTGAATGTCTTCCAGTTCGCTTTCAGGCTGTTGATATTGTTGCACCCACTTTCTTGATCTATAAGCTACCATTGTCATTACCTGAGTCCCAAATTCCCAGGAAAAAGAATTGAGGGATGAAAATTTGGGTGCATATGTGATGAACACAAAGAGTTCGACAACGCCCCGAAAGATGTGTTTGGCCATGTTGAGTCTCCTGCCGAGCCTAAATTCCATCCACACAATTTTTTTCTCTTCCATTTGTTGACCGAACTCTGATTTTCAAGCAGAGGAAGAACCGCTCGGCCAAGATTGCGTTTTTAAGGTTTTCTTGGTTACAAGTATGTATTTTTCGCCATCCATTAACCTACTCTGGTTATGAAATATATATTGGCTTGGGATGTATGGGTCTGTGCTTTTCTTGAGACTAGCAACTATGTAAACTTGTGACATCTCTCTGGAATGGTTGTTGTGTGGTTTTCGTTGCAAATGGAAAATGATGGTTGAAGTCACAGTTTCATTAAGTATTCTAAGTGACAGAAGCCATGAAGGCTCTATGTTGTCCTTATGAGTTTTTTTTAAAGGGTTCATTCGGTCGAGACTTGACCAACTATCTTCACACAGTTCTTGTCACCTCACCTGGTCGCATTGTTGTTATGAGTTTTGGGGTTTGATCTCAAACCCCCTGTTGTCACTGTATATCTTTTCACCTGGGCATGGGCTTGCTATACTATTGGTGTCTGTGTATTTGTTTGATGGCTATGATGCCAAGGGGCTTGTTTTGAGGTTGATTTCTATTTCATGGCTCTGTTTTTATATCATCATTACTCGGGTCGATTGGGGAAAACCGCAAGGGTTATGCCTTGTGTGTTATAGTGTTATTTATTGGCCCGTGAGGGACCTCTACTCCTCTGTTCATAATCTCACTTGCTTATTGAATTCTCTCCTTGTCTTGCAAAGATATGGGTGATATGGCTTGTGGGTCCACCGTGTTGTCCCAAATGTTCTTACCTATTGTTGATGGTCATTTCCAACCTCCCTGTGTTGGTTACTCAGAGTCCACCCTTGATTATTTTAAGCCTGATTTTGATAAATGAACCAATTGTTTTTGGTCGGACGCATGGTCGACTGTTAAGATTTGGTGGAGTATCATCGATATTGGTTAATTATTGGTTGTCCCTGGTTAATAGCTTTGATAGTGGTTTTTTTAATTGGTTATAATCATTGTATTCTTTTATTATGGCATTTGATTCGATAGTTCAACATGGTTTTATGGTTGACCAGGAATATGCCTCTTTGTTTTATGCGTTGGGTTGTGTGTTTCCTACAACATTATATAGATTGAAATAAGGGTTGTTCTTACTGTGTGTTTTAATTGCCAATCGGGAGGATTGCAATTGTGATAGTTGCAGCATGGTTGTCCACTGTATATGTTATGGATATTGTGTGATTACACCATTAAAGATGGGCACGGGTTTTATAACAATATGGTTTTGTTGCAATTTGATTGAATTGAGAAATGGAATTAGGCATATTGTCGTTGTTCCCTTGTATTGGATTGATAGCTCAACATTGTTGATGTTTAGATCTGGAGTAATTAAACATGTGCAGGCGCATAAATGCTCTTGTGTTTTGTTGAATGGTCTGTGTATCCTACAACATTGTAAAAGTTGAAGTGGTGATTGTTGTGCATTTAAATGACAAGTCAAGGTTATTTCAATTTAATATATTGATGATCGTGTTTTAGTTGTCCATTGTGTATGGTTGATGGATATCATGCATTGTTTCAGAGATGGGCACAGATTCTGTGACAGTATGGTCTCATTACAACTTAATTGTTACATGGAATTGAGGAATGGAATCGGGCATGATTTTTTGTGTCTGTGTTTGATGTATGAAATAATTTGTGGACAATGGTTGATGTTTTGATGTTGAACAAAGTGTAAATAAGTGACTGTGTGTTCATTTGGAAATTGTTTTAAAACATTAAGTGGACAAATGAGAAGAAACATAATTCTTCTACAGGTTGTTGTGGAAGGCATATTGTCTTGTTTTGATGACACTATGTTAAATATTTAATTGGGAGCAGTGAGCAAGTTATTACACATAATTGATTGAATTATACATAGTAGTTGTTTAATTGATCACAATTATTATTTGGTTGGTGTTGGATCTTTTGCGTTTGATATAGAATGGTTTTATTGATTAATTAATTAATTTTATGAACAATATCCGCTCTCTTTCCCTACCATTATTTCATTTTTCGCTAATTACAATCCCCTTGTGTTCTGATCAGGGGATCAAAATTTGCTCAATTTTCAAAGTGCTCGGATCGAGACGAAAACAGTGCCATTGCGTCCATCTCGTTTTCCTGATTCCGGCGGTATATTTATTTTCGCGAATGCAGTTCGTATGGAGAAGATATTGCGATTTTATCGCCAAGTCAAACAGGTCAAAAAGGGGTGCTGAATGTACCTGTCCGTACAGTCCGTACGGTCACGTGGAGGGCCGTACCATATCGCTGACGTGGCAGCTTGATGACATGGCTCATTTTGTTTGGTTGATTTTTGTCCAATGTGGTTTTGACACGTGTTGTATTGGAACGAATGAGAAGAGGACACGTGGCCCAATGATTGGGCGCCACGTGTCCCTCCTTAATTGGTTTATATTTTCTTTGTAAAAATATTGGAGTTCCGCGGGTTTGAACCCGGGACCTCCCACAACGCAAAGACTTCACAACACTCTGTTAACCATTGGGCCGCCCATTGATCCTTGTTACAAAGCCCATTTTACATTTATTTATGTTTGCAAATGTATTATATGGGAAAAGGGGGTGGGTCGGGGCTAAGCCCCGACCCAAGGTTTCATACCACATATATATGACCGGGGGTTCCGACTATTGGCGCGAATGCAAATATATATATGTTATAACATATGGTGTGTACGTATGTACCAATCCGCGCGGGATTCAAAACATTACATATATTATGTTATATAAAATGCGTGCGGTTGTTCCTTTGTGCGCGGTTTGAACCGTTGC
>ML803265.1:191026-202840 GCA_009831015.1 Picea engelmannii
AGCACTTTGAGCAATTTAATATAAAAGATCCATTTGGAGGCTGGACCAGGAGATGTAGCCCGGAGTGGGGTGAACTCCTTTATCAAGTTGTTGTGTTTATGTCTTATGTTCAATGATTTATGATGCTGTCTATGTTCATTTCTGCATAAGTAATCCATTATTATGTGTTGCAAATTGATCTGATTGCCTTAAACACATAAGATTTCACTTGCAAATTAATTTAATCAAGTTTATCAAGTCTTCGTCATATTTTTAGATCATGTTCCCATATCCATTTTTCACTCCCTGTTCCTAAAATTTAATTACAATTAAGAGAATTATGTATTGTAACAATTTGAAATCGCAATTTCTTTGATGGATTACAATGACATGTTCCTTGGTTTACATTACAGTTGATTGTGTGTTGTCTGTGAGTAGTAACCATGATTCTTTTCCCCCTCATTTTAACATTTTTCGCTCAATACAAAACCCTCGCATATCCCAGGACCTTTTGTTCACCCCCTGCTCATTGACAACAATTAAACAATTTGTATGGATTGGATTGCATGGGTCTGATATGTTGCTAAGCCAAAATCTATTTCATATTTTTAAGGAGTTGTCATGTATGGTTGTTAAAAGAACTATTTTCTAATCAATCATGCATGCAGGAATGAACTTTTTCAGCCAAGGTAGCCATGGCATAGATAACCGAGGAAGAGGTAGTTGGAACAGGGGCCCTAGAAGGCCTAGATTCTCCATTCACTTTGATGCTAACTCACAAGAGTTAGGACAGCTATTTCAAGTTGGGTTTTTCAATTGGATTGGGCGAGGATTGGTCCAACCTAGGCCTGAAATGCCTCACTTCCAAGCTCCACAAGCCCCTGGTATTCCCGTTCCCCCTCATGTCTCATTGCAACCCGAGGTTCCCGAAAACAACGAATGGAAAGAGATTGTCCACCCGACAGTCTCCCAACATTGTGGCTGGCCCAATTTGTCTTTATCTGCTCCCCCGCCTATCAATCAGATTGTCCAAGATGCACTTGTCTACTCACCAATTCAGTCCTCCCATGCTAGAAAAAGGTTGAAAATCGAGGCCCACCATGCTCCTAAGAAAGAAAAAGCCACTACTGCCCCTTCCTCACCCTCCAATGGCTCTGATAAATCTGTGTCCTCCCGGATGCATTTGAGGGACGATTGTTCTCATGTGATCAGCGAGATTATGCCTAAAGGCTCAACACAGCCAAAGGAAAATTCAGAGAGATCAAGGGGTGACATCAAAAACAAGGGAAATATTGCATCTCAGAGTGGAAAATATGGCTTTTGAGTTTTTATTTTATTTATTGTTGATGAGAGTTGACTTCAGAAGTTTTGGACAACATGTTTTTTTGGATATATGAGCACTATATTTTTTAAAATAATTTCAAATATCAATGAGATAAATTGTCAAACATGAATGTGATGATGGGAGTCACAAGGAGGAATGTTTTTGTTTAATTGACTAAGTTATGTTATGATTGTTAAGAGCTAAAAAGGAGTCACAAGGGTCCCCACCTACTAGTTATTATTTATTTAAAACCCTTATTATGATTTATTACTTTCCCCCCTAACTAAAACGTTGGTTGAGTTTTAGTTAACTTAACTAATGAAGTAGTTCAACTACTTCAACCAATTCTAATTTGCTTAAAAGAAAAGGGAAAGGGAGGAACATGAGGAGAATAGAAGGAGAATCATACTAAGGTTTGCTCTTTAAGTTTGTGTTGAGATAGTTTAGTTTTCATTCATTACTTAATTTATCACAAGCCTAATTCCTTTTTATGATAGCAGGGTCTTATTGTAGACAACAAGATTCAGGGCTGAATTACATCATTCAGGCACTTGTTTTTCAGAGGTGTTGATCTATCTTTGATAGTCTGTGTAGATTTGTTTGTTTTTGAATTAGTTTTCATGACTGACAAAGGCTATTATGCAGAGTTGAGTGGGAAGCAATCTGCGGAAAGATGATCCATCTTTTAGAGTTTAGTTTTGATTTTCTGTCAGAGGTCCTTTTGTATGTTTCATCGGGGACGTCTAAGTTTGACTTTGGTCAAAACTTCTTCATGAAATTTTGTAAAGCGACAGACTCTTTGATGAATTGGAATGAAATAAAGGATTTCTTTATATCTCATCTGTCTTGATTATCGTCTTGGTGTATTTACTTCAATCTCTACATTTATTTAAGCAACTGTTATATTCAAAAACTCATATAAATAATGAATTTTCCTGCAAGCTTTTATTTATAAAAAGACTAGACTAATCACTTGTAATCAATTCTTGTGAGTTAGGATATCAATTTTGATGGCTATAAACATAGGATGATATTCCCATCTATTCTTCTTTAGCCAAGCATAATCTGAAAATGCTTGAGTAAGATCATTTCATATATTTTCCTCAACATTTATTTGGCAACCATAATGGGGAGATATTCAATATCTCTCTAGTTAATTTTTATAATTGATTATCATCGAATACATCTATTTTTCTGATATTGATTCCTTGACTGCTTTATTCCTTAATGACTGTGCCTGTTGCAAGGCAACTATTGAGTCTAGTCTTCAAGATCAGACCAACATTGCATTGAATTTATTCAATACCATTTTAGACACTGCCAATACTCGTGATGAGCTTAATCATTCATGGGAAGCAATTGAACGAGATATTAGTGCCCAAGAACATTGGGAAGCTAGACGTAGACAACCTAGAAATCAACAGTAATGTTCGTGTTCCTTCAGTTTTGGCCTTACTTTCATGTCCTTAGAATCTCATGTCTCTAGAAGAAGAAGAGGCCTATCACCTGAAATTAATCCTATTGTTGAAATAGGAATAAGGAACGTTGTGTTATCTACCCAAAAAAGTGCTCTAAGGAGAACTTTGTCTGATTCATCCAGTTAGCCTTTCTCTCCCTCACATGTCATCCACAAGATGACATCTAGTGGTGGCTCTGGTGGCACTGGAAGTGCTTCCTCCTCTCAGTTTTCATCTTCGTTAGTGATTGGTAGCTTATATAGCCACCATATCCCTATCCAATCTACCACCAATCCCACCAAAGTCATTAAAAAATATGGACTTTTTCAGTTTGAAGAAGATGCCACAACCACACCATGGCATGTGTCCTCTCCTCTCAACCTAGCACCTGCTACTCGCCCACTTCCTAAATTCAAAGAGCATATCCCTAGGTTTTTGGGAAACAACAATGTCACTACAAATGAACACTTAGTCGCATTTCTAATGCTTGTCACAACATAGGGTCCAATGGCAACGATACTTGCATGTGCTTATTCATCAATTCGTTGGAAGGAAAGGCTGTGGCCAATTTCTTTGACCTTCCTCCTAAGATTCTATCTACTTGGGATGATTTAATCTATTGGTTTAGATCCACTTATGGGAAATCCAAAATCCTAGCCGAGAAGTTACCGGAATACAATAACATCGCCTATAAGGATGGTGAGACCATCAAGTCCTTCAACTTGTGTTTCACTAAGTTATACAATCAAATCCCTGAACTCATTCGACCTCAGAACCAAGATGCTTTCATGCATTACTACAATGCATTACCTTCCCCCTACCATCATAGGCTTGAGGAAAAATCCATTGATAATCTCGGTTCGACTCTGCATGCTTGTTTATAGTATGAAGAACAACTTGGAAGAACATGTCTTCCCCAAGGAGAATCAGTTAAACATACATAAATGTCCGCCCTCTTACAGCTAGTACAAGATATGAATAATCGTATGATAGCATATGAGCGGAAGGGAACTGGATCCCCTCTCACCCCTGGAGCTTCATCCTCCTCTGCATCCCCTTTTAGGAATCTAATTGAAAATAATTTTCAGCCTAAAGCTATCTTGCCTCGAAGTTGGTGTAAATTTTGCGAGGAACATCATGAGGAAGCCACATGTGAAGTAAGAAAGAGTGCCAGAGATAAGATCTTTGGTAAAATATTAGAAACTACCATTGTTGTCCTAGATTTCCCAGATTCAGAAGATGTTATGATCATCAATACTAGGAACAAATCCTATGCTCCCAAGGGAAAATTTGATCCTCCCCGCAACTCTTCTAGCCCGAGCTCATCCTCACCCGCTGCTACTGTTCAAGTTCCTAAGGTTCCTAAGAGTTAAGGAATTACTTCTCTTCTCCCCTCTTCCAAATATAATATCCTAAATCAGTTGGCCAACATCAAAGCAGATGCAACCCTTCTGGACATGGTTGTCGTCCTTGAGCAACAGAGGCATTTGAAACAATTCATGGAAGGAAAAGATTTCGTTGTAGGAAACCTCTCTGAAGAGATAAACGAAGAGGATATGTCTGTAAATAAAGTAGGTGTATATAACTTTAGATACCCTGTAAAAAATCCCCCTTTTTATATTTCTGTAAAGATTATGGATAAGATTTCCCATTTTTGCCTCATTGATGACAGTTCGGGCCCAAGTGTGATGTCGAAGATTATTATGGAAGAGCTAGAATTGTCTTGTACAAATGAAAATTCCAGAAGCATGCTCTCCTATAATGGTCTACAACAAATGACCATAGGTGATATTAAATATGTGACATTAGTTTTGTGCGCACACCCTGAAATAAGGACAACCCTTAGTATTTAGGTAATTGATATGACAATAAGAAATTACTCAATCATCTTGGGAAGAGATTGGAAAGCTTTAACGGGTGGATACCTCTCACTCGACGGAACACATTTATTCATTCCTCGGAATGGAAAAAACATTATAGTCCTTAGAGAGGGAAGGACTTCACCTTACATAGAGAGTGTCCCACAACCTAATGTAAACTATATCGAAGAGGACCTAGGAGTGTATTCCATCTTTGCTGAGGAGGATAACATTCCCTTGGAACAAATTGACTTGGATGATGGTATGTGGCACATGCACTTTGATGGTTCATGCTCCAATGACGGTAATGAAGCTGACATTATCTTGATTTCTCCTGTAGGAAAAATCTATAACTTTTCTTATAGGTTGGAGTTTGCTTGCATAAACAATGTCATCGAATTTGAAGCTTTATTATTAGGCATTGAAAACGATTATAATCTTGGTTGTGGTCACCTTGAATTTTTTGGGGATTCTGAGCTTGTTGTGAACCTTGTACGTAAGATTTACTCCCCTAGCAACAAGTCGATGAAATGATACACCCAAACTGTTTGGGCACTTATCTAAAAAGAAATTATCTTTCAACATCACTCATGTCAAGAGGGACTTAAACTCAATGGATGATTAGTTAGCTACTTTTGCAGCCTCTCCTAATCGACGACTTCTTTCATGCAGACCTGATTGTACCTTTCAATATCTATATCATCTACATATCCCTGACAATATAGAACCTTGGCCGGTCTTCCCCAAAAATGAGAGCATTTGTTCTTTCATTCAAAATGAACCTCTTAAGCCTAAGGGAATTATATCCATAGAAGATAACAAGATTCCTAAGGGCATGAATCTTCTAGAGAGTTTGTTTTCATCGAGTGATGTAGGCAATAAAGAGAAATAGAAAGAGGAGTCGTCAAGAAGGAGGAGGGTGAAACCATATACTTGAACCTTGGGGAACCTGAGTCTCCAAAGAATGTTAAAATAAGTGCTCGATGTTCTGATGAAGAAGAAATGAAGTTTTCCAAGCTACTTGGTGGATTTCAGGATGTTTTTTCTTGGTCTTATGAGGATCTTCGTGGTTTTGATCTTGGTCATAAACAACATGCTATCCCCATCAAGGAAGGCATGAAACCAGTTACGCAAAAACAAAGACCTATTAATTCTTCATTTAAAGCAACTATTCAAAAGGAGTTGGAAAATTTCTTGAAGGTTGGGATCATTTTTCCAGTCAAGTACCCTGAATGGGTTTCCAAATTGGTACCTGTTCCGAAGGCCACTTATCATATTAGAACCTGCATTAATTTTTGCACATTCAATCAGGCTATTATGAAAAATCCCTTCCCTCCCCCTAACATGGAAATGATTCTGCAACAGGTTGTAAGGTAACAGATGAGGCCCTTACTTGACAATTTTTTTGGTTACAATCAAATCAAGGGGAAAAGGGGAGATGCTCACAAAACCACTCTTATCTCTAATTAGGGTAACATGACTTATAAACACATTTTTTCTAGCTTACGTGATGCAAGTACCACTTTTAAAATACCTATACAAACAACTCTTGATGAATTGATCAGTATCCATATCTATCTTGATGATCTAATTGTATACGTTAAAAGGCTGATGATTACCTCATAGGTCCAAGTGTTATTTCTGGGTCCTTTCAAAATTGCTTTCATCCTGGATAGTAACTCTTACATTCTAAAATATTTACAGGAGCAATTATTTTCCTACAACACTAACGTTTCTCACTTGAAACATTACGTGGGACCAACGTGAAACGTTCTAATGTTGTTTGGATTTTCTGTATACTAGTAGTCTATCCCTATTTTCAGTTTTTCACTATTTTCTTTTCTGCTTATAGTAGTTTGATTTCTGTTTTTTGTTTTTAACAATTTTCTTTTTCTTTTACATTTCTGTCATTTTATCTCTGTTGTTTTAAATTTTGTAATCTTAATTCTGTCATGATTTTTATTGCATTTTTGTCTTTTAGTTGATTCTGGTCAAGAATAAGATGTTGGATTAGTTCTTCCACAGTGACACTCCTGCAAGATATTGTTAGTCAATAGCAATAAAGCTTACACAACTGTTACGATGTCCCCCTAAAAGCACTTGAATTTGCTATCTACCTTCACTGTTGTCTTTTAAATAAATTCGTTATCTCCCGCTTCTGCTTTCCATTTCTTCATCCATTTGAGAATTTAAAAGAGCAAGTCCATAATTTTTCTCCCTAAAGTAAAGAGCATATTCTAGTTGAACGATTATGCACACAGTGGTAAACCCCTTGATACTTAACATTTTTCATGAATTATTCCCAAATTCCTAGTCATTTTTCCATTAAATCTGCTCACTTCCCCCTGTGGCATAATCTTCCTGGTTATATCTTCTTGACCTGTTGTTCTTGGTCTGCGAAACCATGAATTCTTAATTCTAAATTTGTTGAAAACATTTTTCCCTGTGGAGTCGCCATTTTGTTGACAATAAAAATCGCAATGAGGATTTTTCTTGCAAAGTATTGCTAAAGCCTATTATTATAAGCTAACGATATATATAATACTAGTAGGTGGGACCCCCTTGTAGATTGGAGGATCAGGTTCTTATTTATGATGCTTTTTGACACTTCTTACAGGGCTCTACATGATTGATGGTGAAATGATGGTTCTATTGCAACAAATAGATGATGGATAAGGCATGTTATGTGTTGTTTATGTTGCTCTATGCTCTAATGCCATGTCATAATAGTTTACGATATCCATTGTTACCTTTTCTATTTACTCCTTGATTTCTTACTTGTGATACCTGCGAAAGATACATGTTAGTAACAACAAATAAGAGCAATTGAAAAGAGATAAAAGAAATATGGAACAAATCCAATAGAAAAAGCTATCCTATACTATGTTATGCTATGCTACATTATATGCAAGTGAAATTAAAAGGATTGTTGTTAGTCCTAGCTAACAAAGTTAGTGGCTATACGATTTAGTGAGTTATATGGAAACATGTTTGATATGCATTATGGTATAGTTGGCAGTGGTTAAATGTGATATGGGGTGGCGCATTTGACAAGTGATGGATGTTAAGTTTGATGCATAGATTAATTAAATGGATTAATGGAGGGATAACTGGCATGTACTGAGGAATTGAATGAGTGGAGGATGGAGGCGACGTGCATTTACTGCATGTCACTCCATACCCCTTCCACTGGCCGTCACCCTAGCTTGGCTATTGTTCAATTGTGTTTCGATGTGGTTAAGCTCCGATTTTCAAGCAGAGGAAGAACCGCTCGAACAAGGTTGCGTTTTTAAGGTTTTCTTGGTTATAGGTATGTCTTTTTTGCCATCCATGAACCCGCTCTGGTTATGAATTAAATATTGGCTCAGGATGTATGGGTCTGTTCTTTTCTTGAGACTGTCAACTATGTAAACTTGTGATATTTCTCTGGAATGGTTGTTGTGTGGTTTTCGTTGCAAATGGAAAACAATGGTTGAAGTCACAATTTCATTAAGTATTCTGAGTGGCAGAAGCCATGAAGGCTCTTTGTTTCCCTTATGATTTTTTTTTAGAGGGTTCATTAGATCCAGGCTTGACTGGCTGTCTTCACACAGTTCTTGTCACCTCACTCAGTCGCAGTATTGTTATGAGTTGCTCGGTTTGATCTCAAACCACTTAGTGTCACTGTATATTGTTTCACCTGGGTATGGGCTCATTATACTATTGGTGTATGCGTATTTGGTTGATGGATATGATGCCAAGGGTCTTGTTTTGAGGTTGATTGCTATTTCATGGCTCTATTTTTATATCAACATTACTCGCGTCAATTGGGGAAAACCGCGAGGGTTATGCCCTGCGTGTTCTGGTGTTATTTATTGGCCCGTGAGGGACCTCTGCTCCTCTGTTCATAATCTCACTTTCATGTTGAATTCTCTACTTGTCTTGCAAAGCTATGGGTGATATGGCCTGTGGGTCCACCGTGTTTCCCAAATGTTCTCACATGTTGTTGATGGTCATTTCAAACCTCCCTGTGTTGGTTACTCAGAGTCCACCCTTGATTATTTTAAGCCTGATTTTGATAAATCAACTAGTTGTTTTTGGTCGGACGCATGGTCGACTGTTAAGATTTGGTGGAGTATCGTCGACAGTGGTTAATTATTGGTTGCCCTAATTAATATCTTTGATAGTGGTTTTTGTAATTGGTTATAGTCACTGTATTGTTTTCTTATGGCATTTGATTCGATAGTTCAACATGGTTTTATGGTTGACTGAGAATATGCCTCTTTTCTTTATGCATTGGGTTGTGTGTTTCCTACGTCATGATATAGATTGAAATAAGGGTTGTTGTTACTATGTGTTTTAATTGCCAATCGGGAGTATTGCAATTGTGGTAGTTGTAGCGTGGCTGTCCACTATATATGTTATGGATATTGTGTGATTACACCATCAGAGATGGGCACGGGTTTTATAACAGTATGGTTTTGTTGCAATTTGATTGATTTGAGAAATGGAATTAGGCATACTGTCGTTGTTCCCTTGTATTGGATTGGCAACTCAATGTCGTTGATGTTTAGATTTAGATTAATTAGACATGTACAGTCGCAGAAATTCTCTTGCGTTTTGTTGAATAGTCTGTGTATCCTACAACATCGTATAAGTTGAAGTGGTGATTGTTGTGTGTTTAAATGGAAAGTCGGGGTTATTGCAATTTGATATATTGATGATTGTGTTTTGGCTGTCCACTGTGTATGGTTGATCGATGTCATGCATTGTTTCAGAGATGGGCATGGATTCTGTGACAGTATGGTCTCATTACAACTTAATTGTTAAATGGAATTGAGGAATGGAATCGGGCACGATTTTTTGTGTTTGTGTTTGATGAATGAAATAATTCGTGGACAATGGTTGATGTTTTGATGCTGAACAGAGTGGAAATAAGTGACTGTGTGTTCATTTGGAAAAAATTTTAAAACATTAAGTGGACAAATGAGAAGAAACATAACTCTTCTATAGGTTGTTTTGGAAGGCATATTGTCTTTTTTTGATGACATTGTGTTAAATATTTAATTGCGATCAATTATCAAGTTATTACACAGAATATATTGAATTATACACAATATTTGTTTAATTGATTACAGTGATTATTTGGTTGGTGTTGGACCTTTTGCGTTTGATATAGAATGATTTTATGGATTAATTAATTATTTTTATGAACAGTATCCGCTCTCTTTCCCTACCATTATTTCATTTTTGACTAATTATAATCCCCTCGCCTTCCCATATCCATTTTTCACTCCCTATTCCTAAAATTTAATTAGAGTTAAGATAATTTTGTATTGTAACAGTTTGAAATCACAGTTTCTTGGATGGATTACAGTGACATGTTCCTTGGTTTACATTATGGTTGATTGTGTGTTTCCTGTTAGTAGTAACCATGATTCTTTTCCCCCTTATTTTAACATTTTTCGCTCAATACAAACCCCTCACATATCCTGGGACCTTTTGTTCACCCCCTGCTCATTGACAATAGTTAAGCAATTTGTATGGATTGGATTGCATGGGTCTGTTATGTTGCTGAGCCAAAATCTATTTCATATTTTTAAGGAGTTGTCATGTATGGTTGTTAAAGGAACTATTTTCTAATCAATCATGCATGCAGGAATGAGCCTTTTCAGCTGAAGTAGCCATGGCAGAGGTAACTGAGGAAGAGGTTATTGGAACAGGGGCCCTAGAAGGCCTAGATTCTCCATTCACTTTGATGTTGACTCACAAGTGTTAGGTCATCTATTTCAGGATGGGGTTTTCAATTGGATTGGGCAAGGCGTGGTCCAACCTAGGCCTGAAATGCCTCCCTTCCAAGCTCCACAAGCCCCTGGTATTCAGGTGCCCCCTCATGTCTCATTGCAACCCGAGGTTCCCAAAAATGACAGATGTTAAGAGATTTTCCACCCGACAGTCTCCAAACATCGTGGCTGGCCCAATTTGTCTTTACCTTCTCCCCCGCCTATCAATCAGATTGTCCAACCTTCACCTGTCCACTCACCAATTTAGTCCTCCCATGCTAGCAAAAGGCTGAAAATCGAGACCCACCATGCCCCTGACAAAGGAAAAGCCACTGCTGCCCCTTCCTCACCCTCCAATGGCTTTGATAAATCTGTCCTCCCAAATGTATTTGAGGGACGATTGTTCTCATGTTATTAATGAGATTAGACCTAAAGGCTCATGTGATAAAGATATATTCTTGTACCCCAAGAAAAGAAAGATACCCTAGAAAAAATGTGAAACCTAAACCTTTAGACCTCCCCTAACCCATATGAGGAGGGGAATTGTCCTTAATAAAAGGGGTCCCCAATTTTATTTTTTACGAGTCTTCTACATGAATAAAGTTGTAACTCTTTTAATACAAATTGGAGTTCATATTATAAAGAGAAATTTAAACGTTAGAGGATTTAGATTTTTTTCACTGTAATGGCTGGGTTAAATTTTACATCCATTTATTTTGATAAACTCAGACAGTAATTTCCTAACACAGTCATTCATAACAGTAACTTCCGTAAATCAATTTTTACTATGAATAATAATTAAAAAAAATTTAACATAATACAACAATGCATAAATTTTAGAGAAATACCTTAACTCTGATGCTAATAATCCTTCCTGCTGTCCGCAGCTTGCTTCCTTCCCGCTTCTTTGGAACAGTACCCAAAACCGACCTCCCTGCTGACTAGTTAGCTCCTAGCCCTAGGATATCAACGGATATCCTAGCCCTCCGAGCCCAAAACCCCCAACAACCCCTGGTGCACTGTGTAAATTCCACTCCCAAAAATTTCACTCTGCCAATTCCCTGCTCTCCCAAATTCATCCCCAACTCCCGTAACATAATCCTCCCTCCAAACTCCTTTCCCCCCCTTATTCCTCCTTCACCGCCTTCCCTTCATTTACTCCCCCACCTAATATCTTATCCCATTATTAAATACCTTATCCCATTATTAAATATCTTATCCATTCATTAATATGTTTCCATTTTCGGGAACGTAACTTAAATTAGTAGTATATTTTATTATTCACCATTGATTTAATACTTTATTAATTAATGAATTAATTAATAATTAAATCAATCATTAACCATCATGAACAACTATTTAATAATAATCAATTAGAAATGTTATTTTAAGACATAAATACAGTTTAGCTAATCTTTTAGGATTATATTATT
>ML803265.1:221193-257694 GCA_009831015.1 Picea engelmannii
TTTTATAGAAGAATATATCAATTAGATAGAAATTAATGAAAACATAGATAGCGATTCGATAAAGATTAAAGAAAACGACATTAAGTCTGTTAACTTACAGTTGTCCGCAGTTTCAAGTTTTTTCCTCATCAGCTCCAGCTATACGTAGACATATCTCCACCGCAAATCTTTATTTGCTGAAGATCAGTTTGCTCACCTTAAGGTAACTGTGACCTGCGCTATACAGAAATAACTGTATTTCAAAATAAAAAGATATGAGAAAGATCATTTCCCTTGTAAATTCACGATTATACTTTCACGGAAACTGAACTGCGTATTTTACAATAAGTAACGATAGAACTATATCCACCAGAAATGTTTAGCCGCCATTAAATAGCTGAATGCCCGATTCCCGGCACCCCCGACCAGCAATTAACCTGCAATTTACAGAAGGTTCATGTATCCATGAGTGACAACTATTAAACATAACAGAAACCTCTACAGTCTACATGCTTACTCAGTTTAAAGAAAAATCTTGAGGGAAAACTGTTACCCTAAGTCAGTTTATGCAATTTTTATATGCATCTGCAAGCACGACTGGTTGTGGCCAGATTGTCCGAGGAAATCAAAGAATAATTCCTCATGGGGCAAGGGTTTCGATCTCGGAATCTCTGTCGATGTGGGTCTTGCGGGACTGGCTTTCGTAATTAGTTTTTTTAGATCTCGAAATCTCTGTCGATGTGGGTCTTGTGGGAGTGGCTTTCGTACTTAGTTTTCGTAGTGTGTTTGTTCATCCTTAGTTTGTACCCAAAGAAGAGGGAAACTCTAGATTATTTGATGGCGCCACCAAGTTTGTCCGTGTCACTAAATTGCTCGCGAACCTTTTGGCCCCGCCATGTTGAATCCTTTAGTTAAAGGACAGTCAATAGGAGTTACAACTATAAGTGCATGCAAGCTCAAACAAGAAGCGACCGTGCATGGCCCAGAGCTGGGAACCCATTCTTGGTACTAAAATTACACGCAACGTAGACAGGAGCGAAGAAAAAATCAACTTCTCAGGGATCGAACACGCGCACAGAGCTATTCAACAAAGCATGGTATATGGAAACCTTTGCAACGAACAAATGACTGGTGTAGAGGTTGTCCACAAGCCAATCCTCGTTGAACTCCGATGGGAGATTGTAAACAAATACCTTCACATCAAAAAATCCTGAAACGCAAAAATAGATACATCAGAAACTCAATCAAAAAACACAAAAAAGTCAGCAACCCACAATGCCCGAATGCTTTGCGCTTGAATCAGAAAATACGTTCTTTCTCACGCGTCCTTGCGTGTAACTTTCCTCCGCAAGAATACAAGTAACCAGGTCACCAGATCGAACTAGGGGATTTTGGATCACATCCCCCATAGTCTCAGGCTTCTCGGGTTTCCAGGCCATAAGCCAGAACAAATCCGGCCCAACACAGCACAGATGTATCAACATAAAAATTCAGAGGAAAAATCGAACATAGCCATAATACGACCTTTGGGCTCTATAAGCTCTCCAATGTTTAGATTTATGATGGTTGCTCCATTCATCTGGCGTTAGGCATGGCTTGTTTCTTCTCAGTGTCCCGCCCAGTATCTTCACCATCCCCTTCATTCAGAAGCCCTTCTTCGTTATTCAAAGACCTCGTAAAACAAGAAGCTTGCGGGATTCGAACAGGAGGACAACCAAGAATTTCGTCCATGCACCAAAGACGGCTTCAGACAGTCCTATTGTCCCGCAGATGCAATCCATCTCAAAACTTTGCAGAGTCGTTCGATTGACGCAAAATCCATGTTTTGCTTTCAAACATTTGGATTGGGAAAAGAACTCTCTAACAACTAAAACTTGCCAAGACTGCCACCCCACTTGAACCCAACCCATCGCTTCTGGGCATCCGCGGGAGTTGGCACGCATCACAATCCCTGACTAAAGAAGATATTTTTCAAGCAATGTACAGTGGATTCTGGGCATCCTCGACACGCATCACGTCCTGCAAGGATACTGACAAGGGTTCTGCTCGCAGTGCATCGACTGCAGTGACATGTAGCAGACCTTACTTACAAGTAATGAGATGAGACTCCACATTTATGAATCGCCCTCAGCTCGGCAATAAGAGGTGGGTTTGAATAGCCAATAAGATTTTGCCAAAAAATATTTTAAATAATTGAAATAAATACAAAAAAATTAATTGTTAAAGTGTAACATTAGAAAATCATATAAATTTTTGGTCAATAGGTGGATTAATAGGTAGTCAATGGTGAACTCATCTATATACCAGCCTATCAGCAGGTATAATAAAGGCATCCCTCACAACACATTTCCAAAGATTACCTTGGGAAGCACCATAAAAGAAATGTTATCTCTATATTCATCGTAACAAAATTTTACTTGGTAGAATACTTGTTTTAGAGAGTATGATGCATTTTGAAAAAATTATCTCATTCCTAAAGAATCAAATAGCCCAACTAACAACAATAGGAAAAACTCTAAAGAATTGAGATTTAAAAGCTTCTAATAAGGTGTTCCCTTCCCATTTGTTTGCACAATACAACACCATTTTAGAAGATTCTTGTACTTCTTTGGAATACTAATGGTCAACTAATAGATGTGAAACATTCTACTCATGCTTTTTGCACATCATACATATGCTTGTTCCCCTTTCGACCCTCTTTTGAAGTATATCCAAGTGAGAACCTTGTTGGCTAGTACTAACTAGAAGAATAATATGGTGCACTTTACACCTTTCAAGTTTGAGCTTCCATATTATGTGCCACCACCATTCCCTTTCTATTCTTACATCCTCTACAAACAATGTTCATCATATCCTAACCTTGTTGTATAGCTACCTATGGATAGATTTTTGGACTTTGTGTGTATTTTTTCCATTCCTAAGTCCATATCCATACCAAATACAACTCCTTGGTTGACTTCCAAGTTTCTCTCCATGAATTACCCTGAACAGTTAATGATGCATCACCAAATGAGTGAATATTCAAAGTTTGAAGATGTTCCTAGGGTACTTATGATTTCTTAAAGTTTCCTTTTTCTCTCATCCATGGATCCACTTCCACTCATGCCTTCTTACCTTCCACAATCCTCCATGTCAGCCATGAACATTTAAGAGGGAAAGATTCAACTAGGGATTCTAAATAATTGAAAATCTTTGATGTGTTTTTGGCTCCTTCCTTATCCACTCCTCAAAGGACAGGGGTTAAATATACTTCACTCTCATGATGTTATGATCCCTAGGCTTTAATATTGAATCATAAACAACATATCAAAAATATTTATCACTTTATTCAACATCAAAAACGTTGAGGTAGGGAAACACCATACAATGATCCTTTTATTGAAGGATCAATCTTGTTGACTTTCCTCTTCAAGGGGGGAACCTCACAGTGAGAATACACTAATATTCCCATACATGATTCATAAGGAGGACCCCATCCTTATTTATTACCTAGATAGAAAACCTTACTCATAACCAAATGTTAACTACTCGGTGTGCCTTCTTTAATGAGGACACATTACATTTATTTAGTGATAACTACTAATGAGCCTTATTTAATAATAATAACATTATGTACCTAATCCACATTACATTATATGACCACCATACTTTCCATATTCTCAACTCTAATGGGACCCTAGATCCCTATTACACCCCTACATAAGATCCCATCTTTCAACCTCGTTGATCTAAAAGACTGTTTCATGATCATAAGATCAACCTCACGAGGATATGAATCCTCCTGCGTTTTTAGAGAGGTAGTGCTCCTCTTGTTTTTATAATTGCATGAAAATAAAATAAAAAAAAATCTGAGAAGGACCAGACTTAATATTTACTTTCACATTCAAAGAAAAATAACACTTGAGATTGTGACCATGTGTTTTATAAGAAACTCATATGTACAATATTTGCAATGTAAATAGATAAGATGCACATAAAATACAAGGGAATGATATATCCATCACAACATTCATAAGAACATTGAAAAATATCCACGAATAGAGAGAGAACATAAAATGAACCACAATTAGAAGAGAACTTTAAATTATCATTCCATAAAGCACCAAAAACATTGTACTAGATAAAACATTTTGAAACTCAAGCTTCATATCAAAGTCTTTGAGAATACAGTAATGTAGTATCCCAAGTAGCTCTCTTGGAGTCTAAAAATAATAACGATTTTTTAAATACAAAGGTAAATGTCTTTAAAGAAAATAAAATGCATTCACCCTTCAAAGAGGATTGGGATAGGGCTCCTGCGGACCATAAAGTGAAAAGACCTAGAAGATAAAAGAAGGACAACCAAGAATCAACCTAAATCCCATAGAATATTGATAAGACACAGGAAATATGACAGATGCTTGTAGCAGAAATGAATGTAGGGAAAAATGAAAGGGTAAAGCTAATGTTCAACTCATTGTGATGGAGAAATATCATAACCTTTACTTGCTTGCAGTTGGCTCCTTTATAGGTGTCTGGTTTGGTTGAGGTGGCATAACTGTTGTAACTGTTTCTTGATTTTCTGGTTTAGTAATTCTGATTAACACCTTTTTCAACCATTCCTCAATGTATTATCTTAAGGTTTCCACAGTAATTTCATGCTTACTTTTGATTTCAAACAAATGATTTTCAAATTCCCTTAAATCTACCTCTGATTGATGCAATGTGTCATCCTCTTCATCATTCCTGTTGATATACATAACTAACCATTTTCCAACTTCATCTTCATAAATCTCTATAGTTTTGGTAAATTCATTATCCCAAGAAACTTTTAATGCATTGAGTTATCCCACTAAATATTATTTGTTCAGGATCATGGTATCCATCAATAAATTGGGACCATTTAATTCTTTTGTAAGATTAACAAGTTTAAGAAGTAAATCACTTTTTTTATTCCTTAAGATCTTAGTTTCATTCAACATTTCTCTTCATTCCTTAATTCTCCTTATCGAACATGCATTGATCTGTTTCAGACAATAAAATAAATATTATAGTGGCCATACATATATTATTTTTTTTTGAATGGTAAAGATAAAACCAGACCCATCGATATTCAATTTTCAAAATGAAATAATACAAAAATTCCATACAAATTTTTAATTCCAGAAATGTGTTTTAAGTTTTGCAACCATACCGATTCTAATTTAGAATAACACATGAATTTTTCAAGGGCCAAATAATGTAACAACCTTGGATTTACAATTAGATCATTTAGTAACCAATTAAGTTCTAAATTATGAAATTCCAATAACTTGACAACGACTATTTTATTTAATTTTTAGAAGATGCTATCTATTTGTAGCAACCACACAATTTTGTAATTCTGAAATTTCAATAGTTGATAGTGAACAATAAAATCAAATTCTGGGTTGTAGTTTGAATTGGCGGTGATAATATAAACCTTAAATTCCAGTGCATACCATAGTTCTACAACGAACACCCAAACTCTATATTCCAAAATTGCATAGTGCTACTATAGCAACTATAAAAATTGATTTCTAGATTACATTATAACTCTACAACAAACATATCCATTTAATCTAGAATTACAATAGTTCTGCAATGGTTTACAAATTCTAATTTGCAATTTACTTTTACTGCGATAAAATTTCCAGAATAAAATACCGGAACCGATGAAGATGGAAGTCGAAGGCATCCTTCAAGAAGTTTCGCTCCTTTCTTACTTTCACTTGCTAATCACAGAGACTTCATCGGTATGTTCCAACCAATGATAGGGGTACTCTTCTTCCCCCTTAGCCCCCTGAGCCGAAAAGGAGCCAATCAAAAAATCCAAAACACAATAGCTTCCAAGATTACCTCGCAAGGAAGATCTTCCACTCTTTTTACAAGCTTAGAGTCCCAACTCTCACAAGTAAAACACAGTCAAATCAAAATTCAGCATCATAACAGTGCTCAAAAGGTCAGATCATTTTCCCTTCTACATCATTTGTTTCATAGCAATTTTCTTCACTGACACCTATCCTCATGCACACATAATTAACTTTTTAATTTAAATTAATTATGATTACTCACCCACACACTTGTCATACTCTCTCCAAGTTGCACAAGTAATCACCAAAATTTATTTTATTTAAAAACCCAAATTCCCTCACATTTCCCAATGTGTTCCTATTTTCACTCTTAGTTGTCCCTTTGTTCCCCAAATTCTCATTTAATGAGTGTATCCTAACTAGATCTTAGTTAGAGTTGGATTAGGAGTCTTGTTCTTCTAGTTAGACTAGTGGTAGGTTGACTCAATATTCTATTCTATGTACACCCATTCTCTCAAGTTATTATTTATTTCTAATTAAAAAACCCTTTTATTAATTTCATGCACACATGTGCATTTTATCAAATCTTTAGATTTTACTTACCTTTTCCTAGAAATTGATTTATCTCAAATCTTTAACTCATGTCATAATTCAATTAGTCCTTTATTTAAATTTAGACTTAGACTTAGTCTTAGACTTAGGCTGAGAATTCTGTTAGGCTTTATAATTAATAATCTATTGTTTAATTAATTATTTTAATCCAACAAGGTCTAATCACTTCAATGTTTTCTAGGCCACCTAGATTTATTGACTCGAGTTTAATTACGTGACGTTCCCTTCAAGACACACCTTCGTGCTCCAAGGGTGCTACTTGCCTTTGACCTTTTTTGGAAGTTTGTCCGACCCTTTGGAGTCAAAACTCCATTCGGTCGACCTTGTGAGAGACTAAGGGATTCTAAGGAATAAGGGATCCTCATTATTGCGCACCCCTTAGAAGTATTCGTGAGCATTTATCTCAGTCTTCCCTCACGACATCATGGACCACTCAAACTAGGTAATCGTTAACCCTTAGTTTTGGCCACGACAGGAGTGTTAGTAGGTTGTGAGAGGGATGTTGCCACACCTCTCCCTCAATGTCTGGCTTATGTGAATGGCCCCTCTACTCCTTATGTGATTCGTATTAGCAAGCGTCGTCAATCCTACATCCACTAAGAAAACACTATCAATAATCCATATGCATAATCATACTATAATCAATCATATGTCACAAGTGCAGGAATGAAATATTAAATCGAAATACAATCCACTTCCTGACTCAATCTGGAGTCTAAGAAAGTCCATTGATGCCATTAGTATCCTTAACCTGTCATGTGTCTTGAACACTCAGGAGAACTTGTCAATAACATATGTTAATACATATACATCAAATACCCAAAAAGTCACAACACATCATCATCATCATGTATAGTCCAAAATCGAAATGAAATCACAATGTACCATAACCAGATCACTTGCACACAAGTGTCCTCAAAGAATAAGTCAATAAAAGTGTGTTCAGTAGAGAGGGATGTTACACTTTCCTCTTCATTTTCAAATATTTTACTAAGTACTCTTCTCACTAATTTATTTGACCTTCCATCTCCACACTTAACTATTTTCCTCCCTATCCCTTCACCTCTCTTCATACTCTCATCCCATAGTTAGTCATTTTTTCATTTTCTCATTACTCTCATATCCCCTTCACTACTCATACATGGCCATTTTTTTAACTTCCATTCCTCACTCTCCTCTCTCTTACTCTCCTTTCTATACTTTAACCATTTTTCCTTCTTTCACTCTACTCTCATACACTCATTCCATACTTAACCTTTTTTACTCTCTTCCACTCATTCCATACTTAGTCATTTTTCCCTCTTCCACTCTACTATCCTTCCTCTACTCTCTATACTTAACCATTTTTATCATTACTCTCATGTTCCCTTAGTCATTTGTCTCATACCTAGTCTCATATTCCTTTCACTTTTGTTACGAGGAAAATCTCTCTATGGCTAGGGGAAAACCACAATAGACGGAAATGACTGTAGAAATCGACTCTATTCTCAGGTATGCTATATAAAAAAATATTATATCAAGACAAGATAAAAGGCCTACCTCGTCCAGACATTCTATGAAGTCAATTGTTGAGCACTTGACCCAAAGCAATGCACCTGCAACTAGTCCTCAACAACCAAGCAAAGCAAGCATATGGTGATAATAAATGATGTTAGAACATTCAATAGAATAATCCATTAACATTCATAACAAATACGCCCATGGAATAATAATTCAAATATTTGCAAGATATCAATTGGATGGGAAAAGAGTATTTCTATTAATATATGATTAGCAGAAGTGAATAAGTTCTAGACTTCTATGTCAGCACAGTTCATAATCGAGAAACTAAGTTCCTTCCAGCCGAGCCTCCACCACTTCAATCATCCACCAAAGGAAAGCTCATGTAAGAGAGACAATGGAGTTCTGACTCAATAAGGGAAGAGCTTGGGGGCTAAACACTGTGTTCAGACTTAAAGGATAAAGGGATGCAGACTCAATGTGAAGTGAATAATTCTTCTAGAGTAATTTTGCTCTCAAAGTTGAATTCTTTCTCTCCTTTTCCATAGCTCGGAATTGTCCCATTTATAGCCTTAAAATGGAACTAAAGGGCTGAGTCAAAACGTTTCCAGTATATGGAAGGCCAAGGATCATTGATCTCTTGTCGTGACATGGAAACCCGAAACCATTTTTCATTTTTGGGCAGAAATCCCGATGTACGCAGGTTGTAGTGGTGCAACCTACGTATACGCATGTTGTATAGTATGAAAGGTGTGTATATGTGGAAAAAATGTATTTTTAGCTCTGGGATTTGTAAAAAGGGATGAAAAGTCTGCATAGGGAAATGGAAAAAGACCCTCTGTGCAAGATTGCATAGGGTGAGGCAAATCTTGCTATAACAGATGCCCCCTAATGTGTGAGGTCAGAGGAGTATCTGAGATGGCTAAAATACATTATAAAAACCCATAAGTAGAGTGATGGGGAACTGGTCGGAAGAACTAGTTGCTCATTACAATATGTATTGACTTTGCATACATGGCTGCCAATTTGAATTACACTGCAGATCCATGTGAAAATATACCAAACAACTATCCGTGGCCATGAAAACGCAAATACAAATGCGGTTAAATGCCAAAGGCTGTCATAGTCACGAACAAGGCCCAGTAGAACTAGTCTTAAAATCAATCTGAAGATATATGTATACAATGGAGTACAATATGATCTCCCATGATCACTAAAGTCATATAGGTACTAGTCCAATGAAAAAGAAGCATCAACTCAAGAAAGTTGTGGCCACATACTGATGTCTTCAAGTCTTCTACAAAATCTGCCAAAGGTGCAAGTCTACATCGTGTGAATAAAGGAGTTGAGTTCGAACACAATGAGACATCATTCGATTATCGGTCATTCAGGTATACCGTTAACAAACGCAAGACAACCTACCGATTATGAAAGTAGGTATCAAGGCATCGGGTACATTCTTACAAGTATGATGATGACAAAGTTATTGAGTCCACTTGTCCTAATGCCATGCTAAACCCAAAATGATGATGACAAGTGGACTCAATAACTTTGTGCCATGTTCAAAGGCGACACAAATGCTGCCAATATAAGATAATACTCCCTTCCCACCCATCTTTTTTTTTTTCATAGTCAAATGAATGTTATGGTATAGAGGAGGAAACGGGTGTCGCAAGTAAGCAAAACTAGTTCCAGCAGTGGAACATACCTATTCTCAATGCAAGGAGATGCATGCGGGAGATGGACACTTGGGGAAATGTTCCCTCATGGGTATAGGGTGTCAAATTGCGAAGGATATAAATGAGGCTCTGTTTGGTTGAATATGCAAAAATGTTGAGACAAACGATTTATAATGCAAAGCGAGAACTGACTATATGCTCAATACTGCAATCAAGGGCATGCAATACAATCACAAATTAACACCAAAAAATGTCCTTTTTCATAATCGTAGTCTACTTGGTGTGAAAAAAGGATAAACTTGTGCCAAATAGACATCCTTTCAAATGCAATTTACGATTGTGAAAGAGACAAGTTCACTCGACAATATTTTCACTTTTTGAAAATGAGTCGAAAAAGAGATTAACTAAGACTCATGGCCTTTCAAGTCCAATTTAACAAGTGTGAAAGGGAAAAATTCACTCGACAATCTTTTTTCTTTTTAGACGAGTCAGAAAATATCTTAAATCAGACTCGCTTGGGAGTTTTTAGGTGACAAGTCACGAGGGAGGCCAAGGCTCCCGTGTTGGACTTCTGTGAAATGTCAATATCTTACGAATAGCTGATATTAGCTTGGGAAAACCCAAATCTCTCCAAGTTGAGGAGGATAAAGTGATAGCAGAGGTTATTGTCTTCGTGATATATCAGATAATGTCTCTTACTTGAAAATACATAGGAGGGGGCATTAGATACCCCACAAGACCATCCCAATCAAAGGTAACTTCCTCAGGACTTGGAGGGAGAGTACTCGGGGAGAGTAAAACTCTCTCTTGTTCAAAATATGCAGTATCATAAATGTTAATGACATGGTTGAAGGATGTATCACCCTCCAAAAGGAGAGTTGGATTGACCAGAGATTGCACTGATATGACCACTTCTTCAACTCTAGGTTGAATCGGATGCGTGATAACAGGAACAAGAGACACATCAACCTCGACAATGGGGGTGTGGTCAGGAGAAAATTGCAGGGACATTACTGTCATGTCAATCAATGGAGAAATAGGATGTGGGGAAACCACAGATGCCTCAGAATATGAAGGGCCCTTAGGTGAGCCCCACACTTTTGGTATCCCAACAATAGCAGGACATAAATGAGTAAAGTGATTTCCTTTGCAAGTCCTGCAAAGGAATTTAGGCCTATGTCTGAGACATCTAGGCTTTTCAATGCCCCCAACATCATTTACAATGGCTAGTGACATGTTCTCAGCATGACTGGCAGAGGATAGAGAGTCACCTCCCACATGATGTACAAAGGTTGGATATGTGA
This sequence comes from Picea engelmannii, assembly GCA_009831015.1. Classification (NCBI taxonomy): domain Eukaryota; kingdom Viridiplantae; phylum Streptophyta; class Pinopsida; order Pinales; family Pinaceae; genus Picea; species Picea engelmannii. The sequence goes on from ML803265.1 coordinate 232,078, forward strand.
CATCGATATGACTCGTGGCGACTAGAGTGATTCCCCGAACATGACTAGTAGCGGATGGTTGCGGGTCTTCAACATGACTTGAAGAGGTCGTCGACAAATCGCCAACATGACTGGCAGAGGTTGGTGATGGGGCTCCAGTCTAACTGGCAATGACTGGACTAGCGGTGGTGGGTTGTGGAATTTCATACCAAGGTCTAGGAAAATATTGGCTTTGAAACATTGCAGGTCAGGAAGGGTCCTGGTTTACACCTTGTCCCTGACCGGAAGGGTAGTATCCTCCGCCTAAATGATCCATAGAGGTTTTTACAGGCATCATCATTGAAGCAGATGTCTGCAAAGAGAAAAAGTATGATAATGATTATTGAAGTGAGGATATATGTTTCCCCCATGTGAAGGGGTTCTATGAAGAGGGTAGCTCAAACCGTAAAAATGATTCTCTCTGTATGAAAGACCCAGGGATATATGGGGACCCGCCATGGGAAAAGTGTTCGTAGGAACATGCATGTTGGATGAAGGGTATATAGATGGGGTGTAATAAGTAGAATAACCACCCATTTGAGTACTAGATCCTGAAAAAACATAGCTAGAACTGGATTCATAAGAGGGGAGGTTCCAACCTCCCATAGTGAGAGATGGTTGAGGGGCATGACTCATATCAAATGAAGATGTAGATGGCGGGGTCATGGTGCCCCCGGATCCAATGCTAGGATTCATATAAGTGGGTCAGGGAAAGGATGGAAAGGGTGATGACACATTCGACATATCATCAGGAAAATTATTAGAGACCCAAGGCATGGACTCAGTGTCCTAATTCTGCATACCATTATGAAAATTGGACGGATCCGTCCCCATGAAGTGAGTGAATGTCATGGGGGAGGTAGCGGTAAATGAGGGAACTAAAGGAACTCCACTATCCATGATAACGAAAACTTAGTATACAATCCTAAGGCCAACTAATAATCAAAGAGCACACCAAAAATAATCAAACGACCAATATCCACACAAATGAGATAAAGTGGCTGAAAGGGGCCTCCCTCCCTAAAGAAGGTATGTCTCACCCAAGAGGGGCCTAAGACTCCCTGCTAAAGATCAGAGGTAAAATAATCAGTTATAAGGGTCCTCATGGGCTTAAAAACCAGTCGGTCAGATCCCCCCGAAGAGGTAATCCTCCATAAAGGTTGTGTGTTATCTGACTCTTATCTGACCCAGGGTACCTGCATAATAACCCCTACAAGTAACCTATGTGGCACCTAAGTCAAGAAACTAAGAAACCACTATATAACTGATGCACAGGCGAGCAGTCGTAAGTCAGTTCCACCGTATGGGCAGGGTAACAAATCCCAAAACCTTGAAAGAACCACCTCTCACAGAGGTAAGGGAACTAGCAAGATCTCCAGATACGAATAGATCCCCAGAAATATCTCTGACACTAAGAAGGTATCAGGGGGATATCCATTCAACCGACTTCACTCGACCTCGTGATTAACTCTGGTGTAAGCGGAGCCTCCTGATCTTACCAATTATACAATGGATTTCTCCACTCCCTTAGTCAGACACATATGTTGATTTAATATCCTTGGAGAAGTTTACTCACAAAATCCTATTCCAAGGCACTAAATCCTAAGCTAGTTTGTGCACCCTAGAAAATAAAATCGTTACTAATCAATTTTAAATTATAGCGTTAATTTTAATGGCCGTGCTTACTCAAAAAGGTGCAGGGGTGAAACTAGTGATGTTAGGACTTAACAAGTAAAGTAAATATGAATACAATGCAAAGTCCTAACTTCAATTTTCAATGAATGATATGCTTCTTTAAACAATGCAATTTTCAATTTCATCTCTGCAATTATGAATAAAAATGCAATCTTTCTTTACATGCACTAAGCTAAATTACAAAGACTCAAAAGATCATAATGCCAGTCAATGTAAAATGCTTAATATTTTTGTATTTTCAATATAATAAAAATGAAAATGCATGGACTGAACAACAACTAAAGATTGTACTATGTACAGAAAGATACAAATCAAGTAGGATACCAAGGAGAAAAACACCCAGCCCAATGTACAAGGACAATCAAAATGAAAAGATGATGAGAAAGGCTCTGCCCAAAAATTCAACCAAAGACAGGTTTCATGTCATCCCACATACACTTAACAGTCACTAGAGAGTCTCAAGAAGACTCAACAATCATCAAAACCACCCAACAACCACCAAACCCAACAAACAAGCAAAAGAGGTTGGTGTACAGAACTGCTCAAGGGAAAAGCGCATATGTACGTAGCTTGCAGAAGGACATCACACATATATACGCGACTATCAAGCAAAAACCTACGTATATGTGTCAAAAACATAGCTAGGCAAAGGAGAAGGATGAAAGACTCAAACCCAGAGTGAAAAGAGGTTTTCAAGCAATAATACGACAAGAAACACAATATGAAAGAGAGAAATCTAAGGAGAAAAACACTCCAAACCCCAAGAAAGAAGATTCAATCCCCAATATGGTCACCAATTCTGTTATGAGGAAAATCTCTCTATGGCTAGGGGAAAACCACAACAGACGGAAATGACTGCAGAAATTGACTATATTCTCAAGTATGCTATATACACAAATATTCTAGCAAGACAAGATAAAATGCCTACTTCATCTAGATGTTCAATGAAGTCCACCGTTGAGCACTTGATCCAAAGCAATACACCTGCAACTAGTCCTCAACAACCAAGCAAAGCAAGCATATGGTGATAATAAATGATGTTAGCACATTCAATAGCATAATCCATTAACATTCATAACAAATACGCCCATGGAATAATAATTCAAATATTTGCAAGATATCAATTGGACAAGAAAAGAGTATTTCTATTAATATATGATCAACAAAAATGAATAAGTTACAGACTTTCGTGTCGACACGGTTTGAAACCAAGAAACTAAGTTCCTTCCAGATGGGCCTCCACCACTTCAATCCTCCACCAAAGGAAAGCTCATGTAAGAGAGACAATGGAGTTCTGACTCAATAAGGGTAGAGCTTGGGGGCTGAACATTGTGTTTAGACTTAAAGGATAAAGGGATTCAGACTCAATGTGAAGTGAATAATTCCTCCAGAGTAACTTTTCTCTCAAAGTTGAATTCTTTCTCTCCTTTTCCATAGCTCGGAATTGACCCATTTATAGCCTTCAAATGGAACTGAAGGGCCAAGTCGAAATTTTTCCAGTATATGGAAGGCCAAGGATCATTGATCCCCTGTCGTGACATGGAAACTCAACACCATTTTTCATTTTTTAGCACAAATCCAATGTACACAGGTTGTAGTGGTGCAACCTGCGTATATGCATGTTTTATAGAAGGAAAGGTGAGTATATGTGGAAAAAATGTATTTTTAGCTTTGATATTTGTAAAAAGGGATGAAAATTTTGCATAGGGAAATGGAAAAAGGCCCTTTGTGCAAGATTGCATAGGGTGAGACAAATCTTGCTATAAAACTTCTCTTCTCCTACTTAACATTTTTCTCTCTTCATTACTCTCCTCTCCATACTTAATCATTTTTATTTCTTACCCTCTACTCTCTATACCACATGTTCTATACCTAGTCATTTCCACATTCACATTCATATTCTCATTTTCTTTTATTTCCCTTTTCCATACTTCATATAACCCCATGAATTCCTCAAATTATTTTAATTATATTTCTCTTGTCCTAATTTTTCTGGACATATATCAAAGTGACACGTGGCAAGTGAATGGATGATGATTGGACATGATGTCTCAGACATCTATAGGTTGACTAGATGTGGGTGGAGTATAATTTTGGTCAAAATATTATTATTTAATTAATCTCCCAAGGGGTTAACCCATAGCTCTCAATAATCTTCTTTTTTATTTCTTACTAAGTGTATTACCCACTTAATATTATACATGTTAAAGATTTTAACATCCCAATGCATGTGGGATAAAGAGTTTTGACAAAAAAAGTCAAATTCATAAGAGGAAAAAACGAATTTGAGATCAAAGGGCCAACATTTTCCCATCAAACTTGATCGATGGTGGTTGACTCACGATCTTGCAGTGGCCATAAATTTAGATCCGAGCGACAAAATTGCACAAATTTTATACTGTTGGAAAGGTATTTGGCAAATAAAATGTTGGTATAGATTAGAGGAGCTGAAAGTGACCACATTTTTCCAAGAAATTGAGATATCAGTCAGATTCATTTTTTAATGGGTCTGCGTGACAACTCAACTTCATGAGCTCATATATTGAGATCTGAGTGACGGATTTGGGAAAAAATTATATCGTTGGAAATATAATATGATGAAAATCACATCTGAAATGATTTGTATGGCTAAAAAGTTGACTATCACTTCCATAAAATTAAAATATAGTCCTCATTTTTTAAAGGTAAATTAATTAAATTTTGAAAATAAAAGTTTATTTAAAAACTTTTATTAAAAAAGGAAAATGACCAATTTTAAATATACTAATGAAAATGATGTGACCTCTTTAAAAACACTTAATGAAGAATTAATTAAAGAGAATACTTCAAGAAAAAAAGTGTATAGGAAATTAAAGAAAAGAAAAACCCTAACTACTCAAGTAGTTAGAAAATCTAATTTTAAAAGGAGACGAAGTGCTTCATCAAAGGGTTTCAAAATCATAATTATCAAAGGGGAAGGGAGTAATATCATAGGAAGAAGAAGGTACAACCATGAATATACATTCAAGCTTTTGATCAAAGAAGAGGGATCTCCATCTTCTCCACTGTTTTTATTATTCTACACCATTTATCATATCTTTATGCTTGAATCTCTAAATTAGGCACAAAGTTGAGTTTTAAGTGTTCTTATTGTATTCTTCAAAATACTTTGTTTATATGATCATGAAGTATTTACATCCATATACATGATTGTCATAGATTTTGTAATGAAGAAAATTTTTATGAATAAAACTCCACAAATAATTGATTTGGGGTTGATTTTGATTGTATCTTGTAACTTTGAGTCTTAAGCATGAGATATTTGAAATTGATCTATCAAATTTTCTTTTGATATTTATAGTAATCCTCTTTTAAAATTATTTGAGATGATCAAATCATTCTCTCATTTTCCTTGTGAAGAAGATATGGATGCATTTATATATGAATGAGAATATTGTGTATATGATGTTGATCATAAAGAAATTATGAAGTTGAAGCCCTCCTTCAATCTTTTCTATTGTTAAAAGACTTCTTATTGCACATAAAGATCAGACCAGGTTAGTGAAGAACCATTTGTTTGAATAAATCCAAGCAATAAAGATATAGGGTTTGTTTCTTAAGCATTCTCCTAATGCAATATATTCAGGATATATCTTTTAGCCAAAGAGAAGTACCACCTCTTTAAAAACGCAGGGGGATTCATATCCTTGTGAGGTTGTCGTTTCAGTCATTATAGATTCAAACGTCAACATGTTTTGTGACCATACTGAGGAGAAATTTATTTTCAAGATATTTGAGGCCCTGCTTCAGATCAGATTGAAGAACTAGAGTCTCCATGGTTTAAAGTTTCGAAAAGAAGATTTAGGAAAATTGTTTCTTGTTCTAGATGCAAGGAATTTATAAAAAGGATTATTGAAATATGTTGCACCTATTTTATAACCTCAAAAATACCCAAGAAACAATGAAGATTCGGGAGAATAAGCTCCGTGGAAATTGTTGGATTACTGAGAGGGGGGTGAATCAGTAATAGAGCAATTAAGTCCTTTTTAACCCCAAAATGCAAGTGTTATATCATTGTAACATTATCATCCAATAGTTGTAGAGTAAATAAACAATAAACAAATGAGAAATCATACACATACATAATACACTAGTGTTTTTACGTGGAAACCCAAAGCCGGAGAAAACCACATAATGTTTTTTCTTATATGTCTTTAAGAATTACATTTATTGGAAGCACCAACTTTCTTTGTTTTCCAGATACAACTGGAAGGAGGCTCCAACCCCCTAGTTTCTCAGGCTACAACCTGAAGGAAGCTCCAACTCCCCAATTCTCTGGTTACAACCAGAAGGAGACTACAACCTGAGGGAAGCTGCAACTCCCCAATTCTCTGGATACAACCAGAAGGAGGATACAACCCTCTATGTTCTCTGGATACAACCGGAAGGTGGCTACAACCACCTGTCCTTGCCTCGTCCAACCTCCCTGATATAGAAGTAGAATGATGAAACCACTGTCACACTATCACTGTGAGATATATTGTTGCAAACATGTACGAATCAACCTGTAACAACTTGTACCAATAACTTGTGCCAACATGTATCATACATCAACCTGTACCAATAACCTGTGCCAACATGTACCATACATCAACCTGTACCATAAACAAATGCATCAACCATGCATCAAACCTATACAGATAACCCATGACAATAACATGTCCAAACAACCTGTAATCAACATGTACCATAAACAAGTGCATCAACCATGCACCAACCTATACCTCAAGTTGTACCATCAACGAGTGCATCAACCATGCACCAAATATGTACCAATAATGCATCAAATACACATAAACTATGACTCATCAATATGTACCAACATCATCAACTATACACCTCATGTATGTGCCAACTCAACTACTTGTCTCAACCATGTACCCAACATGTACCTCAATGTAAATCCCTCATCAATTTCATCATCCAAATATGATTTATAACTCTGTAATAGACTTGGTGTATATGATCACATACCTGTAAACCTTCCTTAACTTTAACAACAAGAGACTAACATGTCCATCAAACTTTATTTTAGTCTCACATGACTAATTTTGAATTAGTCAACAACCCTAACTTGAAATAATCATAACTATGTACCTGTAATGAATAAAGATATGAAAATAGTACACAATGTTCTTCAGTGTCTTTTATGCAATTTCTTCAGGTTTCACTCTTTGGAACCTCTCAGAAAAGGAGTTATAGCAAAAATGACATACCTTGTTGAATTATGGATTATTATAGAGAGCAAACTTATAGAGCATGCCCTACATGGAATTTTTGTTGTATTGGTCATAAAATGGTACACAAAATACCGAATACTATACTCTAACCAATAAATTTGGTCTTACTCAATTTGGATCTGTTATGAAGAAGTTATGACGTTTTTACCCAAAACACCTATTTTAGACTAGTTTAAGGACTAGCCACAAACCCTATTTTCTACGGAGTGTAACTCCAAAAATACAATGACCCACAAGATTAAATTCTTATCACAGCTACTTGGATATGTTTTCTCAACGGCCTCCCAATTTCACCGTCTGAATCATTCTAGAAAAAAAAAATATTGCGAAAATGGTGAGATGACCTATAAATAACATACCTTAGAAAGCATCATCAAAAGAATTTATCCTCCCTTGAATTTCGGCCTTATATACTTCAGCTTCCCTCTGAAATTCGGCTTAGATATCCTTTGGTTACCTCAGTCACTTGTATATATTCAATATGCTCAAGTGTGATTAAAATTAGAGAGCCTTGCATCTTATTTATACTTTCATGTAGCTTCCTCAAGGGGTTACCTTATAACCATCTTAACCCACTTTCCTTATTTTAGGGCTAACCCACTTCTAACCACTTGTCCAATTAGTAATTTATCCATTAAATTTATTATTTAAATAATTTCTTTTGTATCCACTTTGACTTATAGTACACTCATCACTTCACTTTATTATTTAAATTACCTTCTAACCATCTTAACCCACTTTCCTTATTTTAGGGCTAACCCACTTCTAACCACTTGTGAACTTAGTAATTTCTCCATTAACTTTATTATTTAAATAATTTCTTTTGTATCCACTTTGACTACTTTGACCTTTTGGGGCTTCTAGATGACTCATGACGGTTCTCCAACTTCACATGGCCATAACTCTCTAACCGTGAGGAGTTATGTGACGTTTCACATACCACTGGAAATGACATGACATGTACTATCCATATAGAATAGTATTGCCTGAAAATATATCAAAACTCATGCCATTATCCATCAAACAAACTTGGTTCCATTACCCAAACCTTTGTTCTACCGGAATTTGCTACCGAGCATTCTTCAAGGGTTGACATCAATGATAACCAACCCAATTAATCAACAGAAACTCCATTGGAAATATTCAAAAATCTCAAAAAGATGTATATTGTGATTCATCTAAAGAATTTCATTCATGTCATGATGCTCCTTTAAATTCTCCATCAAGCCCACCAATGGATTTACAAGACTCAGCAAAAAGAAGAAGTGCCCAAAGAAGGAGGTGATTTTGTAAAACCCCATTAAATATAGAAGAAGTAGATTTTCAAATGCCTGATATTTCTATGAAAACATTTCCTACATTCTTTGGGGATACTTCAGAAGATCTAGAGCAACACATATTTAATTTCAAAAGTATATGTCATGATTTCAATCTCATCGAGGACAATGTTACATGTAGATTATTTTTACAAACTATGTGAGGTGATACTCTTGAATGGTATAGCTCACTAATGCCTAACTCCATTACCAGTTGGGATGTGTTAGAAAATTCATTTGCAAAAAATTTCATCCCAAGAGTGCATTCATATGTTTTTGTTGATGCTTTTAATGTTGTTTCCCACCCACCCTCTCCCATATGGACGCAAGATAATGAAGTGACTAAATTTGAAGAAGAATCTAAATAAAGATTGGCTAACTTTTATGAGTCAAGACATATTGTTGAACATGAAGATGAAAATTCCAATTTGCAAGAAGAAAAGTGCAACCTCATATATACTCCATATGAAGATCTTTCAAGAAGAAAATTTGAGATTGAAATCAAGGAACCTCCACCAAATTCGCGAGAAGATTTCAGCCTTGCAATAGATGATAAAGAGCCTCAAGAGAACTTGTAGCAAGAATAATTGGTGAAAGAAATGAATCTTTAGAAGAATAATGAGCAAGATTGTCTTTACATGAAAGAATAATTTTTTCACGATATTATTGATGAATAAAAAAACTTGGAAGTGGATGGAGATAATGAGAAAAATGAATGTATTCTAATATTGAAAACTCACCATCCAATCAAAGATGATAGTATTCTTGAGTAGCCAATAATTTACTTCATTAAATTATGGTTCCAAATCATTGCTAGTGAAGCAATGCAATCAGATTATCAGCACACCTGGTTCAATTTTTCTCTAGTACATATTGAGAATGCCCCTGACTCATTGGTACAAATTCCATTATGTTTCATAGTTTTGGAGATCACTCAAAATATTGGATGGATGCTTGAATGACTCCATTGGAAATATACCTACACTTGAAAGTGTCTTTTTCTTTCAAGTCAGGTAGGGTAGGTGGATCATGTATGTACATAATTTATTTCTTCAGTTCAAGTTTTGCACAATAAGACAGTCACTATATGGAAATAATATTTGAAGATAACTCCATGAAAGAATAAAATTTGGAAGAACTTATTTTGAATATGACTCCATAGCCCAATGGAGAAGGTAGTTGGTTTTCATATTTTGGGTTCTCAACAACCCACAGGGGGTCACTGTCCCACAATTTGAGTCAATTGTTAACCAAAATTGGTCATCTATATTTTCTCTCTCCTGGTATAATAAAACAAATTGGCATCATAAGAAGAATATTTTTGAACAATTATAAGTTAATTATATATCCTTTAGTCTCATCTTGGTCACGCATTTTTTGAAATCAAAATCTGACTCTGTATGCCTAAGATATTCATAGTTTTGTTCAAAATTCCAATAGAGAGATTACAAAAAGAAATTTGAAAAGTGGCAAGAAGAATTTGTCTAAGTATGGTGCAACTCTCCTCTTCATTTTCAAAATTTTGACTAAGAACTCTCCTCTCTTAGTCATTTCTCTCACCTTCCATATCCATACATCTCCACACTTAACCATTTTCCTCTCTTATCCCTTCACCTCTCTTTATACTCCCATCTCATACTTAGTCATTTTTCCATTTTCTCATTACTCTCATCTCCCCTTCACTTCTCATACTTAGCCATTTTTCTACCTTCCATTCCTTGCTCTCCTCTCTCTTACTCTCCTTTCCTTATGTAACCATTTTTTACCTCTTTCACTCTACTCTCTTCCACTCTACTCTCATACTCTCATTCCATACTTAACCTTTTTTACTCTCTTCCACTCTACTCTCTTCCACGCATTCCATATTTAGTCATTTTTTCTTCTTCCACTCTACTCTCCTTCCTCACTACTCTTCTTACTCTACTCTATACTTAACCATTTTTCTCATTACTCTCATGTTCCCTTAGTCATTTCTCTCATACTTAGTCTCATATTCCTTACACTTATCTTCTCATACTTAACCATTTTTCTATTTTCTCTCTTCCTTACTCTCCTCTCCATACTTAACCATTTTTCTTTATTACACTTTACTCTCTATACCACATGTTCCATATTTATCCATTTCCACGTTCACATTCATATTTTCATTTTCTTTTATTTCCCTTTTCCATATTTCATGTAACCCCACGAATTCCTCAAATTATTTTAATATTAATACTCTTATCCTAATATTTATGGACATATATCCAAGTGACACGTGGAAAGTCACTGAATGATAATATCCTAAGTTTTCTGGACATATATCCAAGTGACATGTGGAAAGTGACTGGATGATGATTGTACATCATGTGTCAAACATCTACAGGTTGATTAGGCATGGGTGGAGTATAATTTTGGTCAAAATATTATTATTTAATTAATTTCCCAAGGGGTCGACCCATAGCTCTCCATAATCTTATTTTTATTTCTTACTAAGTGTATTACCCACTCAGTATTGTATATGTTAAATATTTTAACATCCCAATTTATTTGGGATAAGTATTTTTTACCAAAAAGTCGAATTCATAAGAGGGGAAAATGAATTTGAGATCAAAGGGCCCAGATTTTTCCATCAAACTTGATCGACGGTGGTTGAGTCACGATCTTGCAAAGGCCATAACTTGAGCTTTGAGCATTGAAATCACACAAATTTTATACCATTGGAAAGATATTTCGATGAATAAAATGTTAGTACAGGTTATAAGGGATGCAAGTGACTAAATTTTTCCCAAAAATCGAAATATCAATCAGCTTCATTTTTTAATGGGTCTGCGTGACAACTCAACTTCATGAGCTCATATCTTGAGATCCCGGCGATAGATTTGGGAAAAAATTATAACATTGGAAAGATAAGATGATGAATATCACATACGAAATGAATTCCATGGATGAAAAGTTGACTATCACTTCTAAAAAATTAAAATACAGTCCTCATCTTTTGAAGGGAAATTAATTAAATTTTGAAAATAAAAGTTTATTTAAAAACTTTAATTAAAAATGGGAAAATATTCATTTTAAAGATATTGATGATAATGATGAGAACTCATTAAAAACAATGAATAAGTCATTAATTAAAGATAATACTTCAAGAAGAAAAGTGTACAGGAAATTAAAGAGAAGAAAATCCCTAGCTACTCAAGTAGTTCGAAAATATAATTTTAAAAGGAGAAGAAGTGCTTCATCAAGGGCAGGGATGGTTTTAAGGATGGAAATTTATATTAAAATGTAGAAACATCGGATAATATTACTAGTCCTTAATATGCAAAATGTAAAATGTTTGACAATAGTTTTGTAAAAATATTCAAATTTCTAAGGATTTTATATAATTTCTATAAAATTTTGGTGATTTTTAAGGTAAAATAATTGTATTCTATGGAATTTGGGCGAATAGGTTTTAGAAAAAATGGAAATTGGCAAATCTTTTTTTCAGAAAAACCATGGAAAATTAGCCCATTTGCGAAATTTAGCCCCTAAAATCATCTATGATCAAGTGTTCCATAATCATAATTATCAAAGGGGTATGGCAAAAGATCAGAGGAAGAAGAAGGTACAACTATGAATATACAACCAAACGTCTTATCAAAGAAGAAATATCTCCATCTTCTCCACTCTTTCTATTCTTCTACACCATTTCTCATAGCTTTATGCTTGAATCTCTGAATTGAGCACAAAGTTGAGTTATGAGTGTTCTTTTTGTATTCTTCAAAAGACTTTCTTTATATGACCATGGAGTATTTACATCCATATACATGACTGTGAGAGATTTTGTAATGAAGAACATTTTTTATGAATAAAACTCCACAAAGAATTGCTTCGAGGTTGATTTCGATTGTATCTTGTAACTTTGGGTCCTAAGTATGAGATATTTGAAATTGATCTATCAAATTCTCTTTTGATATTTATAGTAATGATCTTTTAAAATTCTTTGAGATGATCATATCATTATCTCTTTTTTCTTGTGAAGAAGATATGGATGCAATTATATATGATTAAGAAGATTGTGCATGTGATGTTGATCACAAAGAAATTTTGATGTTGAATCCCTCCTTCAATCTTTTCTATTGTTAAAAGAATTCTTGTTGCACATAAATATCAGACCAGGTTATTGAAGAACCATTTGTTTGAATAAATTCAAGCAATAAATATCTAGAGTTTGTTGTTTAAGCAATCTCCTAATGCAAGATATTTAAGATATATATTTTATCCAAACAAGAGTACCACGACTTGAAAACTACGGGGGGATTCATATACTCGTGAGGTTGTCGGTTTGCTCCTGACAGATTCAAACGTCAACATGTACTCAGTTTTTACAGGATACATCTCTTCAAAGAAATATTCCAAGACTGTAGCCAAGAAGGAATTAAAAAGGAACAACAAAATAGCAATGAATGTCATCCTAGATGGATTACCTAATTAAGTAAAATTCAAAGTGGGAAAATGTTCATCAACCAAAGAGCTTTGGGATAAGATACATAATCTCTACTATAAGAAATTTTCTCTTATCACAGAGCCAGAGCATGTTGATCAAGATAAATAAGATGTTGAGACAGGCCAAGAAGAAGGAAGCTCATCAGATCAAACAGATCCAAAAGAATATTATGAATATGGTGAAGTAGATCTTGAAGCAGAACCAATCAACCACTTAAGTGAGATAAAAAGAGAGAGGAAGAGATACAAGTCACTCAAGGAATAATTGATCAAGCTTAAGGAAATATATGAGGACATAAACAAGCTTGAAGCATAATTTAGTCAACAAGAAAGATGATTTGAAGAAGAATTCATCTCCTTGAAAACCCAACTTGAACAAGCAAAGAGAACGAAAGAAGTAATGAAGATATAGATGATGAAGAAAGAATAAGATTGTGAGAAACTTGAAAAATGATTCATCTCATTGAGGGTTGAAGTTGACAAGCTCAATAAGAACTCAAAGAGTTCTCAAGTACTAGAATACATTATCAACTTTCAAAGGTCACCATTCAATAAAGCAAGTCTCAAATACATTGGTGAGGCCTTATGCAAGGAAGATGAAAATTCTAGTCCCAACAAGAGCGTTGAAAAGAGAGGAAGCTCCATACAACCAATAAAGAAAGTTGAAGAGAAGTGTTCTAGGTTATCGGAAAATAAGAATGAAGAAAAGGATAATAATTATGCATAAATTATGAAATGAAGGGATCATGGTCAACAAGATCCAGAGAGGAATGAATGCACAAGAGACATATTGTTGGACATTGGGTTCAACACTTCCTGTGAGTTTCATGACATGGGTTAACCCCCTGTCATGGATCCTAACTTTGATGATTGTGGCATCGACTATCACCTGTGGATTTTGGTCTAACAACAATCATAGTCCAACAAATGGTATTAGAGGGACAAGTCTCGAATTTTAAACTCGCCCAACTCGCATTGGGGGGATATTGTTGGACATTGGGTTTATCGTTTCCCACGTGTTTCACGAAATGGGTTAACCCTCTCTCATGGATCCTAACTCCGATGATTGTGGCAGAGACTAATGCTTGTGGGTTATGTTCTAACAAAAATCGTAGTCCAACACATATATCAAAGAAAACCATCTACCTCCAGGTATCAAAGAAGCTTCAATTATTGTGAAGGAAACAACAAAATAGAAGATCACAGTTAGCCAAGGCATGAATTCAAAAGAACTACATCACAGAGATGATAATTTTCCCCCAGGGATCAAAGTTTATTTTATGGTTATTTTTTTACTTGTAATAACCTTGGACATAAAGTTGTATATTGTAGAGCGTATGGAAGAAATGTTCAAGCAAGAGATGTTTATGTTCCCCCCTACAATATTGAATGTTACAAATGCCACAACTATGGACACATAGCTCGTGACTGTAGAAGCGTGATGAATCTCTCCATGAAGGAATATATTGATATCATGTACAAGAACATTTGGAGAAGGAAATAAAAACAAGAAGAATCGGTGAATGAAAAACTCCCAGAGATCATACTCACGGGATTTACAAAGTTGTGAAATCATGGGGAATCTATAGGAAAAGAGGAAGCTGTCAGAATTCAGAATGATGATCCTGCAGTAGATCATGCCTATATATTGTTCTAAGCCATCCGACTTGGATACTTCTAGTAATGTGAATATTGAAGAGGGGGAGTCTAAGCAACATCTATTACATATTGGAGAACTATATTTTGGGCAGTCTGAAGTGTTTGTTTGCCGATTTTGGGAAGGAAGAGTCATAATGGTTTGATGGTAGATGTGCATAATGTTTCATGATAGATTTGTTGATTGAGGTTAAGTTTTCGGAACACATCCCCATGAAAACTTGTAAAGTTTGATTTGAATATAGAGTAGATTAGTGGAAATATTTGTTTCATCTTGAGAGGAAGATCAGTTGCAGCAGATTTGGAGAAGTCTTCAGAATAGTAAAGTGACAGATGGGTCAACATTGTATGAATTTGAGTAGCAGAGTCATGGACAACTTTGTGACATTTCGACAGAGATGAATTCATGAGATATTTGGCATGTCTAGAAGAAAATAGATGAAAGCATTGCAGAAAGACTCATTAGTATTATCATCAAGAGGAATGTTCAATGAGGCATATTGACAGGTGGATTCATCTAGTCACGGGAAGGAAATCCATGAGAGGCACAACAAGACAAGGGAGAGAAACTGTCAGGAGGAGTTATATTGTTAAGGGAAATTTGTTAAATGATTATGTCATTGATGCCAGTTCAGTGAAGACATGAAAATCCATGAAGACTTGAAGTCAAGTGATGAAGGAGAATTGACATGAACACTTTTAATATACGTCAGTGGATTACAACAGGAAGTACCAATGTACCAGAAGCTCTCGAAGAGAGGAAAGGAAGCATTGATCTAAATTACATCTTGCAAAGAAGATAGGGGGGCATAAATCGTCAGAGGGAGTTACCCTTTGCCATTGATGTCAAAGGGGTAGAGAAACATGAGGAGAGAAAGAAAAAAAGGATGAAGATAGTGGGAGCGTATGAAGATAGGGGGAGCAATGGTCACATGAAGTGTATGAGTGTTTCCATCAATGCCAAAGGGGGATATTGTTGGAAATTGGTTCTCATTGATGTCAACCCTAGGAGAAGTCTAGAACCTCTATAATTAATGGGTGTATTTGAAGAATTCTCCAAAGTGTCCCCCTTATGTCATAGATTGAAGCATGGACCTCATGGGAAGATGCTTTGAAGAAGTCTAAAAGAATCCTTGGAAATATGGTTAAGTGGTTAAGAAGCCTTAGAGGTGTGGTCATGAAGCCCAAAGTTGTTTGAGGAAAAAGAAGGTGAAGGACATTGCAAAAGCATGAAAAACACTCATAGATGGATAGTCCTCGTCATGTCGTTTCCAACGATAGGTGGCACATCATGTGGTTCTTCAAAGTTGAAAAGTCTTTTTTGTCTTAAATATGAAGCCCTAAAGTATGATTAAGAAGCCCCTAAATGGTTGCAACAAGAAGTTATAAGCCAACCCCAAAATTAGGAAAAGAAGAAAGGTTGTTACAAACAAGAAGTTACAAGTCGGCCCTAAAGTTAAGGAGTTACTTGGAACAATATAAATACACATGAAGAAGCCTCTCAATTAATCAACCAAGTAAGCAAGTGTCTGTTTTTGGAATGTAACTAACATAAGTGGGTCTACACTTGTGCCAGGAGGATTGGTGATGAATATATCCTAGGAGAAAGGAGGTAAAGGAGAGTGAAGTGTATGGAGGTGACTGTACCAATTTTCTGAGGTCATCCATGGGTTGCAGTGGATCAAAGCATGAATATCCACATGTTGCATTGGAGCAAGGTGCAGATGTATGCAGGATGACAGTGGATGAATCACAGATATGTACTAAAGGTTGAGGAAGGCGCTATTCTCTTAGAGCTGAAGTTGATGAAGGCTTGATGATCTGAGATCTTATGCATCAAGTTGTCACATAATTAAAGGTATGCATTTATATGTGTTTTTGAGGGTTATATATTGATGATATGGTATATGCTTTCAGGGATATCTTGGAAAGTCTTTGGCACATGGCTAGAAACATATGTCAGTGATTTTGGGCATATGATTTGAGGTTATCTTGGAGATCATGGAATATGGTTTGTTATATATCATGGATGTAATGGCACTTTCTTGAGGCATATCTTGGTACATGTTTGAACTCTTTGACACATGGTTATGGTATATGGTTTGAGACATATCATGGATGGTTTGGCACATGCTTGAGGCATATCTTGGTACATGCTTGAGGTATGTTATGGATGTCTTGGAAAATGTTTGAGGCTTATATAATGGATGGTTTGGCACATGCTTAAGACATGTTTTGGCACTTGGTTGAGGATTGTATCTTGATGATTTTGGCATATACTCAAGGCATATGTTAGCACAGGGTTTGATGTATATAATGGTGATATTATTGGTGATATTGGCATAATATTTATGTGGTTGAACCAACTTTGATGATGATGTATCAATATCAGTGACAGAGACAATGACAGTGACAGTGACAAAGATAATGATAGTGACAGTGACAGAGATAATGACAGTGATAGTGACAAAGATAATGACAGTGACAGTGACAATGAAAGTAACTCATTTATATTTCAGGGAGGAAGGAAGGGAAAGGAAAGGGGGTTGGAGTCTCCTTCCAATTGATGTTGGAGAATACAAGGAGTCGTAGACTCCTTCAGGTTGGATCCTGTAAATCAGTGGGTTAGAGCCACCTTCTAGTTGATGCTGGAGAATACAAGGAGTTGTAGCTTCCTTCAAGTTGGATCCTTCAAATAAGGGGGTTGGATCCTCCTTCCAGTTGGTGTTGGAGAATACAGGGAGTCATAGCTTCCTTTAGGTTGGAGCCTGTAAACTAGGGGGTTGGAGCCTCCTTCCAGTTGGAGCTGAAGAATTCAAGGAGTTGTAGCTTCCTTCAGGTTGGAGCCTGTAAACTGGGGGTTAGTGCCTCCTTCCAGTTGGTGCTAGATATTTTAGGAAGTTGGTGCTTCCGGTGGATATAAACTTTGAATATATATATTAAAATTTCTTCCATGGTTTTCGCCCATTGGGGTTTCCATGTAAAATTCTTGTGTACTGTGTATCTGTGGTTATATGTTATGCATTGTTGAATGACATTGTTCATGATATATTGAATGCAATCATAAGTGATAAATTATTGTTAAAGTAATGATTACATGTTTTGATTAAAAGTGGTAAAAAGTGCTCAATATTGATTCACCACCCCCTCCTAGTATTGGTGAATATTCCAACATGCACATGCTTGAGCACACACAAAATTGGAATGAGTGCGCACAACATTTTTTGTGTGTGCATGCACAATATTAACCTAAAATGTTGGGTGCCAACGCAGGTCCAAAGTCATAGCATAGTCCAACAAGTGTAGTAGCTATGGAGTTGTTGTGATCAATACTCAAGAGGGAGATTGCTGGTTATGGAGTTTGATTATAATCATGATTCAATGGATTGCTAAATATTTTTTACATATAAATGGGCATACAACTATAATGCCTGGGTATACATGCGTACCCCTGGTAATTTGTCGGTAAATTCTAGATCTAGACCTATGTGAAAAAGAGGGGAACATGTAGGATTCCTAGATACCCTAGTTATAGACTTTGAGGGAGGTTGGGCATGGAGGTGAGTGGTGAAGACTCACTTGGCCATTTTTTCCATATTTGGTCAAGGTAAACCCCAAGTCAAGTTTAAAGGGGGGGGATGTTAGGATAAACATGACTCGGTAAAGGAGTCAAATCTATATTAGGTAAACAAGTGACTTTTTGGCCCATGGTATTCGTGTCCCATGGTTTTGGTAGCTTGTAGTATTATGCCCCTAGATTACATGTAATGAAGTGTTTAATAAGGCTTAGGATACTTCATTTTAGTGTGTGTGTATTATGAGACAACACGGTAAAAAGGGGGAAAGAGATTGTAAAAAGAAGTGAAGAGGAAGTCACGTCGGATTTGTTGTCAGTTGTATCCCTTTACTTTGTTGTAAGAAATAAAAGAATGACTGACTTTGGGTGAACCACTTATATGTTTTGTCTCGTATTGCACTCTTCTATATTTTATTTCTGCATTCCTTTAATTTTAATTGCTCCATGATTTATTTCATAACACTTTGGGTTCTCAGACCCAAGTTTTAATCAAAATTTCACATTTGATTGGACATACAAAGCGGTTTACTATAAAATTTTGAATGTGTTTAAAACATAAATCATTATACTTGTTTATTAAAATTTTAGTAATAGAGCTACAAATAGAAACAAAAGTATTATTTTGTGAAATGCTTTTGGTACAAACTTTCAATCTCTATTGGATGTCATTTTGTTAGAGAGTATACCAACAAAATGGTTACTTCTTTTGGTGTGGGCTATTTTGAGGTCCTTACTCATTGGCTACATGGATAAAAATATAAATGCAAAGTGAAGACCAATTTGATCTAAAAACATGCAAATTAAAACTAAAATTAACATGCATTAAATATACCAAGCTCAAAATTACTAAACCAAAAACTCTCAAAGAGTGAGAACCTCAAAGCTCTCATTATGTTCAAGTTGTTGAACGTTCCATCGAGGTGCATTCTTAAATTGTTAGAAAATACAAACGATTACCTAGAATTATCAAAGTGTAATATTAAACAAGGGTTGCATGGCAACGCAGTCCCCGCCGCGTTAGTTGGGAAATACACGTTGAATAATGAAACTTAATATAACTAAATGCAGAAGTAATGAATATTTTTTGTCAAAAGATAATAATTGAGGGTTGTTTGTTATTCAAAATGTATAATGAACCGTTCTGTAAACTCCAATAAGTAAAAAAACTGTTATAAGGCACTGGCATTTTGACTATGGCTTGGGAGGTACACACAGACCAAAATGCAATTTTACTAGAAAATAATATTAGATAGAAATATGGTATCCATGATAAGAAATGACCTTGCTTGAAAATTTACACAATGGCTTAGCAGTTCAAGAAGGCAATTTCTATACAAAACTTCTCTGCTGGAATTTATGCATGCCTCTCTCAATTCTGTGCACAAAAATGATGATTTGAAATCCACATACATTTTAGTGAAGTATTTTCCAATCACCAAAACTGATTACAAATGGTAAACCTAAGAGAGAAAATCTTTCAATGGAAACCCATCTGAGTAACTTGGGAGCAGAGGAGCTGCTGCCAGTTGGTCCATTTGCAGGAGCAGATCCTCCTGTGATTATAGAAGAAGAAGTTGAAGAAGAAGTTCCGCCTGATGGAAATTTAGGTAGTGATAAAACCCCAAGTGATGGTGCCATCACCACTGATGTCGATGTCGAAGGTGGTCCTGTAAAATTAGCCATTACCTATATACATGCAATCAAATTTGAAAATCCAACAACAAAGTTTGTAACTTAATAATTCACAAGCTTTTAAAAAATCTTGAAAGTCCAACCTAAAAACAAAGAAATGCTGAAATAGGGGTGGATTGCACATCACACCTAGGCATTGTGGCTAAAGCGAAGTAACCAAGCTGAAGATAAACACAGTACAAAAAGTGACACATTAGTAATGTTTTGTTAATCAACCCAATAATAGTGGAATACATATTAGTGAATAAATATTAAAGATTTACCATTTCTGTTTTGATAGAAATAATCCAAGAACTTAAAAACCTGAAAGAAAACAAGCTAGAAGGACAAGAAGAGGAGTCTACGAAGTGAGGATCGTGCCATTGAGAAAGCCATTGTAAGAACATGTTGTAACATTGCATCCTCCACTTGTAGGATGTATGGTGGTGTTTCTGATCATGAAATTGCTCTTTTTGCATTGCATACTAGAGCATGATGTTGCCAGAGGTGTTGGAGCACAATACAAGCTGCCATTTTTGCAAGCAGGTTAGCTCAAAACTTCAAAATCTTAATTTCTGAAACAAACATATCTATGAGAGCACTCAGAAAACTAGTATCTTACTTCAAGTTCCCTGGTCCACAGTTGCACTGTACACAATGGCTAGCAGTGATAGTGTAGCTCCCATTGGCAACAAACAAGTGAGAATCTGAGGAATACTTTGAGATGCTTGATGTACAAGCTGCAAAAGTGAAGAAGACCCTTTGTAAGATCCTACAAAACCTTAATAAAAGAGAGATTAGAATTCTAGGAGCCTATTTCCAAAGTCAATAGTTGGAAATTAGTGGTTTACTATTGGAAAAAGAACCATTTTGCAAGGGACTGGAGAAGATTCTGGACAAATTGTTAGCAAATTCAAGTTTTTGTTTATAAAATAAATTGTTTAACATCACACATGAAAGAGGGGAGAAGGGGATCATCTTTCATAATGTATGAAAGAATATGTCACATTCTTTACAACAAGAAAACAACATTAAAATTAGTACCAATAATGTTTGGCATATAGACCCAATTTTTGCCATATTACCTGGCATGAACACATAAAGATGTGGGAGAAAAGGCCTTTACACACATAAAGATGCGGGAGAAAAGACCTTTACAACAACACGAAGAAACATGTTTTGATTCTCAAAGAACCAATTCATTGTTTTTGGCAAGCTGAGAAATGACATATAGGCCCTTCAATTATGCAGCATAATGTGCAAACACTCGTTAGGAATCTATTTTCATGTGTAAAGTGAACTTAGTTGGCCCATATTTCCAAGGAAATTTCAAAACAAACCAAAAATAGAGCAGGAGATAGTTGGTTCACAAGAATAATCATTTTCCAGGTACAATGTTCAAGTGATTACACAGTTCCTTCAAGATGTAGGGGAAAAAGTACTCGTCCCCAATGTGCTTGATCAAGTTGTAAAATCACAAGGCATTCACCAAAATTAACCAAAACATTTTCCTTTCAGTAACTCAACTAAGTTTCAAGTCACACAAGGCACTCTGAGGCATTTTACCAGGCCTCTCGCATTTTCGTTTAGCGGTAGCTTGTTGCAGATTTCGGCTTACATCTAGAGCATTTTTTCATTTCTTGGCTGGTAAAATTTTAGCTATTTTCCTTCCTGTTTTCTTGTTTCGCGGATCACACATAGTGCTCCATCTATTTTTTCGTTTCCTGCACACTTTGATGTATTAATTAAAAAGTTTGAGTTCTTTTTAATGTTGCTTTCAGGCTTCTCGTATAATGTCTGTACAATTTGAGTCTCGTTGTTGTTCCTTTCTTCTCTATGTGTTTTAAATGTTAAATCTTAGCTGTTTTTCCTGCTGCTTTTGCATTTTCAACCATTTTGTAAGTATTTTCTCCTTATAGCGTTTGCATTTTCATCCTTCTTGTAAGTATTTTTTGTTTGCTGCTTTTGCATTTCATTAGGCTGTGGCAGCATGCTTTTGTGCATTATTTGTGAAAGTTATGGTTTCGTAATTGGACGTCATACGCAACGACAAAGTTTCTGGTTCAAGTATGTTACTTTTTCCGTTGAAGTTTCTGATTTTTTTAGCAGCTGCTTCTTTGCCAAAATGTGAATATACAGGCTTTTGGATTTTTTGAAGCCATGACAACTGCATGAAGAACTGAAAATTAATTGCATCTCAGCCAATACACCTATCGGATGGATGTTTTACGATGTTTTGCTTGTAATTCATGCATTAGGCTAGTTGTCCGAGGTTAAGGCTGTAAATTCCTTTTACATTCAAGCGCTTTTTGCTTATCTAGCGAAACCGGGTTTTTGTTGCTATTGGCGGAAATTTTGCGCCTTTTGTGAACTAGACAGGGTAATTTTCCCAGATATTTCTTTGCGTTTGAGCGATGGACTACGCAGATCTCACTTTTGTAGAGAACTGTCCGGCTTTTTGTTTCAAGATTTTTTGGATCTTACAATTTGGACGTTCTTAGATTTTGTTTTATTTATCTGTTCACTTTTTCTTTTTTTACCCCAACTGGACACAGTTTGTGTGGCCATGATCTTGTGCTCAAGTTACTGTAGCTTATCCCCTACCAATGGTTATCATAATGTGCTTTTCCTGTAACTTGGTTCAAACTTCATACATTGCATATCGACGTTTACATAGCTGCATTGTCTGCTCATTTGGCACAACCTTGGGTTTTCCGTTTTCAAAATACGTAATTACTGGTTTGGTTTTCCATCGAGAACAACATTTCATGTTAGTAAAAGATTCAATGTTAAAATTGGATTTAGGGTATGATAAATTTCTGTAAAAGATTTTCCTTGACCCTAGTCCTTGAATAAAGACCCTCAACGTGGTCCTTCTGTACCGGGATATCTAATCAATGTGGAGAACTGGGGTTACTACCGACTGTGTTGTTTCATCGCACATACTATTAAGACTAAATGTGTATTTCTATTAGAGTATGTTGTAGCTCAAATGTCAAATTAACGTTTGGAAAACACATAACTAATGAAATACACATTCCTTGTAGCTTATCTATGTTTCTTTATTTTGTATGGAGACTATGAATTCGAACCAGAGGAAGAAAGAATAAGGGAGTAATGTTTTAATGACTACCTGGAGCTCGAGTAGTCGTACAACTTCCCAACAAAAGAAAAAACGATGAGGGATACATTTGCCGATGAGGGCTACATCTGCTCCACACAAAATCGATAGCTCCCGAGATTTTTTGAACAAAATCGAGGGTTTGAGAAGAACCCTAAAATCAAGCTAGAGAATCCAACACTGAATTCAAAAGCGTTGTCCTCCCGAACAATGGAGGGCACACCTTCGGTTTCTGAGAGCACATAGAGGGAAATTAGGTCTACAACACATGCAAGAGATAAGATTTTTGCAGTGCAGTATAGCGGGCCCAAACATCATGCTCCCTCGGCCTTCCCTCCCTTCCTTGTCAAACTCACAAATCTATTAATTGTGTAATCAGTTTTATATATTGAATGACGTGAAGCCTGCAATAACACATCAAAGATATTAGCCAATTAAATTTTAGAAAAATATATTTTTTTATTATTTAAAAAAATACATATATTGATTTCATATGTTACACATTGGATATAGCACGCAAATTTAAAGTCAACAATAAACTAATACATATTCAAAGGGCAAACTCATTTCTATAGTCGACAGGGACTAATAATGTATTTGTAAAGATATTAATAATACTTAGAATAAATAAGTCCCCGAGGTGTAGGACGTGTAGGACAGTCGATGATGGAGTGTGTTGTTAAGGCACTCTGTGATGTTAAAGTCATCGGTTCGAAACCTGCGGGGACAAAAAATCCATCCATGTTAAGGGTTGGTGTGGCTCAGGCCGGGTGCGATCCCCGGGTGATTTTGACGACTTAGATGCCCCTAAGTCGCAGTTTCTCAGCCACAAGTTAGTCCCACAAGTCACGAACAAACTAATAAACAAAAAAAAAAATACTCGGAATAAATAAAAGTATGGATGTATCATATGTATATGTGTATAACACTAAGATTTATAACTCTCCATAAAACCATAAAAAAATTATAACTCTCCTTAAAACAATCAAAATATAAAATATAAATATATATAGGGAGAGCGTTAATAATGCTCCATATATATATATATATATATATATATATATATATATATATATATATAGTTAATATCTTGTCATAACATAAATTTACTTGAGAGGGATTAATGGTTTTTTAGATCTAAAGGAATTGGTAACTCGTTAGGATTACCTAGGCGAGGTATAGGTTCAAATCTGTTTGGATGCCACTATAACCCCTAGGCTAGTGCCAACAGCCCATAAGCCAATGCCTAGAAGGAAACTTCTGTCTTAGCAATGTTCGAGATGTCACAAAGCCCACTGGGGTGGAGCCTCTATCCCAGGGGGCATATACCCTTCTAGGCTTATCACATCCAACATGTCCACTTTGTGCGAATTATATTTTATTTATAATTTTATATAATTTAAATTTTAAATTTTAAATTATAAATATCTTGGAATTGATATTCACCACAAGTGATCCATAAATGGTAGGCCTATGGCCCATCTGTCTCACCAACACAGATACTTCTCTAGAATAAACTTAAATATTTTGTCTTTATCTTCTTCGACTAATTGTAAGTCCTGCTATATACTAGTCAACATTCGAGTCGACCAAATAATAAACTCGTCGATCACGCACTAGTCGAGTCGACCCAATGGATGACCATTTGAATGCTTTGATGGTCAGTTCGACCAAATGAAATCTTGGTCGAATTCTTTGATGGTCGGATAGACCAAATGAAAGCCCAATTCAATTAGTTCACCAACGGTCGAAAAAAATAGCTAGAGGGCGGATTTGATCTTCAACAACAAATGAAAAACATTTGCAAGGTGATTTTGGTAACTCACAACAAATAAAAAAAGTCCTAGGGAAATTTTGGCCACCCACAAAAAATTAGAAAAAGCAAGGATGAATTTAGATGCTCAACAATGAACAAAAAACACCCAGAGATCTATAAATTTTCCCAACAATTAATTCTTGGCGTGTGCAGACTCTGTGCATCCCCTATGGATTCCATACGACCTGTAGGTGAAAGGGAAATTCCCAGGTAGTCATGAACTCGCCCAGGCACAAAGAAAATGAATCAAACAAACAAGAAATCGCCCATGCAAAGAGGAAATCGACCAACGGGAAAATTAAACACCCAACAAGGAATAGATTATGTGGACGGGTGCTACAGGCTCACAGTATACTTCAAGGGAGTATGAATAGATCACTATAACTCAAAACAAATATACCCAAGAATATAATGCATTAACTCTCATATATTATCATTTAAATGAGATTATTTTATTATGCTCAAGAGAAAATTATAAAGGGGTGAGTTATACACTGCGTTTTTGTATAGTTACTCATAGTAGAGAACAAAATCACAGATACCATAGCTCAAAGACACCTTCGCTTAGAGTGAACAAGCCTATTAACTCCTTCGTCCACTCAACCTTAAACAAGATTCTCTCTTCAAGCCTCAATTTTTGCTATCATCCTTCCCTCTTTCTTCTTGCATCTCCCCCTCCTTATCCTCTTGTTACACATTATTTTCGTCATCCCTATGATCGTTAATGATGTAAACCTATATGTTGCCTTCAGAAGGGGGTCAGTGGCATGAGTTCCTAAAGAGAGAAGGGAGAAGAACTTCTCCTGAGAAAAGAAATGGTTTTTTTCTTTGTAAAAACCTTATAAAAAGGGAAGTTCACAGGTTGCTATATAGGCAGGGTGCGAGAATGACCAATTCTCGCAGGTTGCACTATAGCCAGGGTGCGAACAGTTCGCAGGTTGCTATATAGCTAGGGTGCGAACATTCCAGCACGTGGGAAAAATGAGCGATTTCTCGAATCT
>ML803266.1:19250-29824 GCA_009831015.1 Picea engelmannii
CCCTGTATCGTCAGTTAGTTGGTAGCCTCTTATACTTGACTCATACCCGTCCTGATCTTTCCTTTGTTGTTGGTCTTGTTGCCTGATATATGCAAACACCCCATGAAAGCCATTGGAAAGCAGCTAAAAGGATACTTCGCTATATTCGTGGTACTGTTCAGTTTGGGATACATTACAGTTCAGAGGGGACTCCCTTATTGGTTGGTTTCACTGATTCAGATTGGGCTGGCGACCTCGATGATAAGAATTCTACTGCAGGTTATGTTTTCAACCTTGGTTCAGGATCTGTCACTTGGGCCTGTAAGAAACAACAGGCTATTGCACTTTCTTCAGCAGAAGCAGAGTACCGAGCAGCAGTAAATGCAAGTTAGGAAGCCCTGTGGCTTCGACAGATCCTTTCAGAGTTTGGAATCTAGCACCAGCATCCGACCAGACTTTGGTGTGACAATCAAAATTCCATCAAGCTCGCCAAAGACCCAGTTCAACATCAACGTAGCAAACACATCGATCTACACATGCACTTCATCAGAAAGCTCATTCATGATCAAGTTATTTAAGTGCTCTTTTTCCCTACAGAAGATCAAGTTGCAGACATTTTCACAAAGTCTCTTACAGAAGCGAAGTTTTCCAAACTTCGATCTATGTTAGGAGTTTAGAAAGTTGTCATTAAGGGGAGATAGGCTCTAATGCCTCCTTCCTTCTCCTATTGTGTCATTATTGTAAATCCTTCAATCCTATCCCAAGTTGTTCTTAAGGGGGGATGTTAGGATATTTAGACACTTAGGAGTTAGTTAAGATCTACTTGGTCTAATATGTCGTTAAGTAAAAGTGTGTTTCTTTAGTATGCATTAGTATGCATTTGTAGTTAGGAAATTCGACGGTCATGATATGTTCCCGACATAGAGTGATCCGACGGTTCATACTCTCCTTGATCTTAACGGCCATTGATCTATGGCTTAACACCCGATTGGTCCATGATCTCTATTTAAAGAGCATGGAGGGTCATTTTCCGATGATCGATTGTGAGAAACTCTCTTGTAAAATCTCTCTGTAATCTTTTTATTTGCATTAATAAACTGCTCCAAGTGGCCGCGTTGGCTAGGGCCATGGATATTTCCCTGTAGGGGTTTTACCACGTGAAAACATCAGTGTGTTGATCTTTGATCTGGTTATGTGAGTGGTTACTAAAGGTGTTCGTCCTCTGTTGGAATACCTGTGTTGTCGAACAGATGAAAATGCTAGTCTCTCATTTTTAAAGTTAAGGAAGGTTTGTAGGTATGTGATCATATACACCAGATCTATTATAGAGTTACAAATCATATTTGGATGATGAAATTGATGAGGGATTTTGGTTGAGGTACATGTTGGGTATATCGTTGAGACAAGTAGTTGATGAGTTGGTACACACATGAGATGTATAGTTGATGATGTTGGTACATCTTGATGAGTCATAGTTGATGAGTAGTTGATACATGATTAGTACATACTTGGTACATGGTTAGAGGCACTTGTTATTAGTATTGTTGACACATGGTTTATGGATGTTGTAGCATACTTGTATTGGTATATTATTAGAAGTACATATTGATCTTGGTGATGATTATGAGTTGTTGTGTTGTGCTTGGTTGATGCACATATTTGAGAGTTGTCTTGGTGATTGATCTTGGTGAGTAGATCTAATTTGGTTGATAAGATTAATGAGACAAGTTCTTGTGATAATTTTTTTGGACAGGTTGTTGTGACAGGTTATTTGTACAGGTTTGGTACATGGTTGATTACAGGTTGTTTGGTACAGGTTGGTGCATGGTTGATGCACTTATTTATGGTACAGGTTGATTATAGGTTGAGGTAGATGTTGATGCATGGTTCAGGTTATTGGTACATGTTGTTTGGTGCAGGTTGATTGGTACAAGTTTACAACAATATATCTCACAGTGATAACGTGATAGTGGTTCCATAATTATAATTCTTCGTCAGAGCGGTTGGACGGTGCAAGGAAATGTGGTTGTAGCCAACTTCCGATTGTCGCCGGAGAACATAGGGGGTTGTAGCCTCCTTCTGGTTGTAGCTAGAGATTTGGGGAGTTGGAGCTTCCCTCAGGTTGTAGCCTAATAAAATAGGGGGTTGGAGCCTCCTTCCAGTTGTAGATGGAAAACAAAGGAAGTCGGTGCTTCCAATGAATGTAATTCTTAAAGACATATAAGAAAAATCATTCATTGGTTTTCTGCCGCTTTGGGTTTCCATGTAAAAACACTGGTGTACTCTGTATGTGTATGATTTCTCATTTGTTCATTGTTTATTTACTCTACAATTATTGGATGATAATGCTACATTGATATAACACTTGCATTATATGGTTAAAAATGATTAAATTTCTCTATTACTGATTCACCCCCCCTCTCAGTAATCCAACAATTGGTATTAGAGTCGGTTTCTTCAAGAATCAATTTAACCACTGAAAGGTAGATCATGGAGATCAACAACATGTATAAACATGGAATACCACAGTTTGATGGACAAAAGTATGCATTCTGGAGCAGAAGGATGGAAACATATATATAGACACAGAGATTTGAAATTTGACAATCTATAGTAGATGGATATAAAGAACCAATAGTTCCGCCAATAAGTGAAAGAGCAATAAAAATCGGTCAAAATAATTCCAAATCCACAAATGCACTTCTGAATGGTCTTGGTGAATCGGTATATACCAAAGTTATGCATTGTAAATTTGCTAAAAAGATTTGGGACAAACTTCAAAATATTTATGAAGGAGATTCAAAAGTCAAAGAAACAAAGCTTCAAACTTACATAGGTCAGTTCGAACAAATAAAGATGAAGGAAGATGAGAATATTGCAACTTACTTCTTACAAGTCGATGAAACAATAAATGCAATCATAGGATTGGGAGAAGAAATTAAAGAATCTGTAATTGTTCAAAAGGTACTCAGATCTCTTCCTATGAGATTTGATCCTAAGATATCAACACTAGAAGAAAGAGAAGATCTAGACTCAATAAGCATGGAAGAACTACATGGAATCTTCACAGCATATGAAATGAAAACTGAATAGGAAAATCCAGATATAAAAGAAGCAACTTTAAAAGAATCCAAAAGGTCAAAGAAAAAGGGAAATAAAAAAGAAAAAGAACATAGCAACAACAGTGACATCTCGGAAGATGATGAAGAAATGACCAATTTTGTCAAGAGATTGAACAAGAGAACCAACGACAGATATAAAGGTAAGATTCTATTGATTTGTTTTAATTGTGATGGTA
Source organism: Picea engelmannii (assembly GCA_009831015.1). Lineage (NCBI taxonomy): Eukaryota > Viridiplantae > Streptophyta > Pinopsida > Pinales > Pinaceae > Picea > Picea engelmannii. The sequence continues at coordinate 22,528 of ML803266.1, forward strand.
TTGGTCATTTTTCTAACAAATGTCCTCATAAGAAAAACAAGGGGAATGATGAAGATTACTCAAATAGAAAACAAACTTATAAAGACAAAGGAACCATAAAGAAAGTTTTCAAGAAAATATTATGCACCAAAGAAGACACCTCCTCATCGGATGAAGATGAAGTCAGTGATAGTGAGACAAAAATAGTTCTATCCATGGCAGTAGAAGACTTTGATAAAGAAGACACCGAAGAAGAATATGAAGAGGCAAAAGTTGACTACCGAGAAGAATTGTTGACTGCCATAGAAGTTATAAGAAGATAAAAGAGGAAAAAAAAGAAGCTACAAGCAGAACTAGAAAAGAAGGAAGACACTCAAGAACTAGAGCAGATCATCACAAAATTGAAGGTTCAAATAGAAGAATATAAAAGAATTGAATAATCACTCAAAGAACAATTAGAATAAAGAGACATGATCATTGGAAATTTGGAAGCAGAGATTGTCACATTGAGAAAGGATCTTCAAAAGAAAAATATGCAGAACAACTCAAAAGTTTTGGATGAAATTATCAGCAGTCAAAGGCCTAATAATGAGAATTCCGTACTCGGATACAATCAGACAGAAAATTGATCAAGCTCCAAAGCAACAAAACAAGAAACATATCGAAAAAGTTATGCAGAAACAATCAAAGGGGATAAGAAAACCTACAAGGAAGATTAAAGGGACACTCCTCCACCGAGAAGATTCAGATTTCAGAATCAATGAATGAAAAAAAAAAAATAGGCCTCAAGAAGAAGAAGGATTCATAAGAGTAACTCCTTTCAAAGGATCTTCAACTCCCAAGTATCAAACTATCTTTTTGGGTTTATGTTATGCATGCAATAATTTTGGACATAAAGCTATAAATTGCAGATCTAATAGCATGAACATAAGGAACTTGAAAGTCATACACAAAATGGTTATCCAAGAAGGCCTAGTGAAACATAGAGAAGAATCTACAACAGGTTGAATCGTTGAAAACTGAAGTGGAATGCTACAAATGCAATAACTTTGGACACATGGCCAAAGATTGTAGAATGACAGTCCCTCCTAGAGAACCACAATAGAACAACAACAGTCATAGACAAGAGCCTCAGAAGAGAACATGGATAAGAAAGAAGAATCAATATAGCAATGAAGAATTCACACTCGCTCTACAATCTAAGCAAAATAAGCGTGGTTGGTGTGTTGACAGTGGTTGTTTAAAACATGAAGAATAGGTGAACAAAGACCAGGTCCCAGAGATTGCAAGATTGAAAATAAAACAAGATGAAGAAGATTCTAGAGAGAAAATGAAAGATGTCAGATACATAAAGATTTGGAAAATAACTGAAAGAAAAGAAGTATAGGTAAATAAGGAATAGGTTCAAGAGATTGTACTTTCAAGCGCTGTAGTGAAAGATGAATCCACAAACAAAAAGAAAGAAGTCAGAGCTCAAAGAGATGATGAATCTACTAATGAATATGATGATGAATACACTTTAGAGAAGGAATTGTTCTGAGCCATCCGGATTAGAGAGTCCCAGATAATATGAATAATAGATAGGGGGAGTCTATGCGATAGTCGAGACAGACCGAAGAACCATCCTTCAAGCAACTTCCATAATTTGAGTAGACAGATTCAGTGCATTCAGTTAGCAAAAGTACAATATGATATATTAATCAGTTGTAGTAGTACTTCATGATAGTACAGTGGCATATGAGTCAAAATTATGGATACTTGTGTAGTAGAGTCTTGAACAATATGGACAGATATGGACGTGAAATCATCTTTTCTGAATGGGGAACTTGAAGAAGAAGTCTACATTGAACAACTGAAATCTAGAGCATGGTACTCTAGAATGGATAAATATTTACAACAGGCAGGGTTCAAAAAAGGAAGTGCAGGCAACAACCTCTACATCAAGGTAACTCAAGATAGTATTTTATTAATTGAAGTTTATGTTGATGATATTGTTTTTGGAGTACTGATGACATGTTAAGCTAGAAATTTGCAAAGGATATGAAAAATGAATTTTAAATGTCATTACTTGGAGAACTATCATTCTTTCTGGGTCTTCATATACGTCAAAGAAACCAATGAATTTTTATTTCTCAAAATAAGTATATCAGAGAAATGCTAAAGAGGTTTGGAATGGAAGATTGCAAACCGATTATCACTCCTATGCAAACTAGTTGCAAGTAGAGCAAAAATGATGATTCAAAGTCTACAGATTAGAGGAAATATAGGTCAATGATTGGTAGCTTACTATATGTGACAACATCCAGACCAGATGTAATGCAAGCAGTTGGATAGGTGGAACGATTTCAAGCAACACCAAATGAATCACATGTATTAGCAGTGAAGAGGATTTTCAAATATCTCAAAGGAACAAAAGATTTTGGATTATGGTATTCAAAAGGAAAGGATCTATCACTTATTGCCTACACAGATGCAGATTGGGTAGGTTGCATTGATGACCGACGAAGCATCAATGGATCATCTTTCTACTTGGGTGAGTGTTTAGTATCATGGCTAAGCAAGAAACAATCATCAATATACTTATCTACAACCGAAGCAGAGTATATTGTAGCAACATGTTGTACATAGGTTCTATGGATGAAACAAACTCTGTCAGATATACAGTTTGAGTATGATGAGCCCATTCCAATCTATTGTGATAATACAAGCGCCATCAATATCTCAAAGAAACCGGTGATGCACTCCAAGACAAAGCACATTCCAATCAAATATCACTTTCTATGGGAACAAGTTGCAGAGAAGAACATCATAGTTGAGTGTGTGGGCACAAAAGAACAAGTGTCAGACATATTTACAAAACCGTTTCTACGGTAATCCTTTGAGTATCTTCGCCAGAGACTCAAAGTGATTTCTACTCCAAAATGAATGTTTTTGAATGCTTATCTTATATGTCTTATATTTACACGAGGAAACAACATAGAGAGGAAAATTCAGGTTGGGAGATCATTTTCAGGAAGAGTTCAGTCAGGGGGAGTATCCCCAAGGACAGTTCAGTTAGGGGGAGCATCCTCGGATGGAAATATACCTTTGCCATTGATGACAAATGGGGGGAGAGATTTATCAAATGTAGAGCACATAGGCATGGTTCCAAGGGGAGCGATGGCCACAGGGGGAGCATGAGTGACATGACTTCAATATTGCATCAAAGTGTTTCCATCAATGCCAAATGGGGATATTTTTGATTAATTGGGTTGGTTGTCATTGATGTCAACCTTTGAAGAAAGTCTGGTAGCGAATTCCCATAGCACAATGGTTTGGGTAATGGACCCAAGTTTGTTTGATGGATAATGGTACGAGTTTTGATATATTTTCAGGTAAGACTATTCTAGATGGATAGTACATGTCATGCCATTTCCGGTGGTATGTGAAACGTCACATAACTCCTCACGGTTAGAGAGTTATGACCATGTGAAGTTGGAGAACCCTCATGAGTCATCTCGAAGCCCCAAAAGGTCAAAGTAGTCAAAGTGGTTGCAAAGAAAAAAATATTTAAATAATAAAGTGAATTGATGAGTGTACTATAAGTCAAAGTGGATACAAAAGAAATTATTTAAATAATAAAGTTAATGGAAAAATTACTAAGTGGACAAGTGGTTAGAAGTGGGTTAGCCCTAAAATAAGGAAAGTGGGTTACGATGGTTAAAAGGTAATTTAAATAATAAAGTGAAGTGATGAGTGTACTATAATTAAAAGTGGATATAAAAGAAATTATTTAAATAATAAAGTTAATGGAGAAATTATTAATTGGACAAGTGGTTAGAAGTGGGTTGGCCTTAAATTAAGGAAAGTGGGTTAAGATGGTTAGAAGGTAACCCCTTGAGGTAGCTACATGAAAGTATAAATAAGAGGCAAGAGTCTCTCATTTTAAAACACACTTGAGAATATTGAATATCTACAAGTGAATGAGGTAACCAAAGGATATCTAAGCCGAATTTCAGAGGGAAGGTGAAGTAAAGAAGGCTGAAATTCAAGGGAGGATAAATTCTTTTGATGATGTTTTCTAAGGTATGTTATTTATAGGTCATCTCACCATTTTCGAAATAATTTGTTTTCTAGAATGATTCAGATTGTGAAATTGGGAGGCCCTTGAGGAAACATATCCAAGTAGACGTGATAAACATTTTATCTTGTGGGTCATTTATTTTTTGAGTTACACTCTATGGAAAATAAGGTTTGTGGCTAGTCCTGAAACTAATCTAAAACAAGTGTTTCGGATAAAAATGTCCTAAATTATTCATCACATATCCAAATTTAGTAAGACCAAATGTATTAGTTAGAGTAAATTCTGTAGTATTCTGTGTACCATTTTCAGATTCATACAACAAATACTCCGTGTGGGGCACGCTCTACAAGTTCACTCTCTAGAATAAGCCATAATTCAACAAGGTATGCCATTTTTTATATAACACATTTTCTGAGAGGTTCCAAGTAGTCAAATCTGGAGGAATTACATAAAAGACAATGAAGAACATTGTGTACCATTTTTATATCTTATATTTATGATTATTGCAAGTTAGGGTTGTTGACTAATCCAAAACTAGTCATGTGAGACTAAAGTAAAGTTTTATGAAAATGTTAGTCTCTTGTTGTTAAATTTAAGGAAGGTTTGCAGGTATGTGATAATATACACTAGGTCTATTACAGAGTTACAAATCAGATTTGGATGATGAAATTGATGAGGGATTTTGGTTGAGGTACATGTTGGGTATATGGTGGAGACAAGTAGTTGATGATTTGACACATACATGAGGTGTATAGTTGATTATTTTGGTACATCTTGATGTGTCATAGTTGATGAGTAACTGATACATGATTGGTACATACTTGGTACATGGTTGGAGACACTTGTTAGCAGTATTGTTGACACATGGTTTATGGATGATGTAGCATACTTGGATTGGTATATTATTAAAAGCACATATTGATCTTGGTGATGATTATGAGTTGTTGTGTTATGCTTGGTTGATGCACATATTTGAGAGTTGTCTTGGTGATTGATCTTATTTGGTTGATAAGATTGATGAGATAGGTTGTTGTGATAGGTTGTTTGGACAAGTTGTTGTGACAGAGTATTTGTACAGGTTTGGTGCATGGTTGATGCACTTGTTTATGGTACAGGTTGATTATAGGTTGTTTGGTACAGGTTGGTGCATGGTTGATGCACTTGTTTATGGTACAGGTTGATTACAGGTTGATGCCTGGTTCAGGTTATTGGTACAGTTTGTTTGGTGCAGTTTGATTGGTACAAGTTTACAACAATATATCTCACAGTGATAGTGTGAAAATGGTTCCATCATTCTACTTCTATGTCAGGGCAGTTGGACAAAGAAAGGACAAGTGGTTGTAGCCGGAGAACATAGGGGTTTGTACCCTCCTTGTGGTTGTAGCCAGAGAATAGGGAGTTGGAGCTTCCCTCAGGTTGTAGCCTGAGAAACTATGGGGTTGGAGCCTCCTTCCAGTTGCAGCTGGAAAACAAAGGAAGTTGGTGTTTCCAATTAATGTAATTCTTAAATAAATATAAGAAAAAACATTACGTTTTTTTCTCCTGCTTTGGGTTTCCACGTAAAAAAAATGGTGTACTATGTATGTGTATGATTTCTCATTTGTTCATTGTTTATTTACTCTGCAATTATTGGATGATAATGCTACATTGATATAACACTTGCATTATATGGTTAAAAATGATTAAATTTCTCTATTATTGATTCACCACCCCTCTCAGTAATCCAACACTGTCTTTTCCCTCTCCTTCATTGTACCTGATTGACTCCAAGTTGTTTTCTAGGAATGGATGCAAGACCCCAAAATTTCTCGCATGATCCAAAAATTGCAACAACATTCTCAATCTTCTCTAGGGTAATCTTGGTACAATGAAGAGCTTCGCTACAAAGTCCACTTGTATTTATACAAACAATCACAACTTAAATACACATTGATTTCTAAGCTTCATCCTTCACCCATAGATGGGCATTTAGGGTTTACCAAAACCTATGAAGGGGTCAAACGTTTTTTTTTTGGGATGGTATGAAACAGGACGTCCACACATTTGTGGTTGAATGTGATGTCTGTCAACAGAACAAGAGAGATTAGTCAAATCCCCAAGCACACTCCAACCTCTTCTGATTCCCCTTGATATTTGGAGGGATATTTCTATGGATTTCATTGTTCGCTTATCTAAATCCGACAATAAGTGAGTCATCATGGTGGTAGTTTATCATATTTCCAAATATGCTCATTTCTGTTCTCTTCACCACCCGTTCACCGCATACACAATGGTTCAAATTTTCATGGATAATATCTTCAAACTTCATGGAATGCCTCATTCTATTGTCTCTCATAGAGATCCAACTTTCACCAACAATTTTTGTCAAGAATTATTTAAGCTCCAGGGTGCCCAATTGCATCTCAGCACCACCTATCATCCCCAGACTAATGGCCAAATTGAAGTTGTTAATAAGTGTTTGGAAACATATTTGTAGTTTTTTTCATCTGATAGACAAAATCAATTAGCTCAATGGTTACCCCTAGTTGAATGGTGGTGCAACACATCTTACCATAAAACTACTTGCATGACTCCTTTTGAAACAATATACAGACAAAACCCATCATTGGTTCTCTCATACATGTCATGTGTCTTGAAGGTTGAATAGGTTGAAAACAATATTATAGTCGTAGAGGCCATTCTCCATACCCTCAAAGAGAATTTTTTATGGATTAGAATCACATGAAACAACAAGAAGATCAAGGTCGTTCTGAGTGACAATTTTTTGAAGGGGAACATGTGTTTCTTCGTCTACAACCTTATAAGTAGATTGCACTAAAAGATGAACATTGTCAGAAATTTTCTCCCAAATTTTATGGTCCTTATACAATTCTCAAGCGAGTGGGGCTAGTGGCCTACCAGTTAACTCTTCCCAATCATTTTAAGATCCATCCTATTTTTTATGTCTCATGATTAAAGAAAGTTATTGGAACTAAGTGCCAAACTCAAACCAATATTCCTAAGTTGAATGAAGAAGGTTTCATTTGGTTGCAACCACAAGCAGCCTTGGACCAATGAGAGAATTGTCTCTGTCATCGTACCATCAATGAAGTGTTAGTTTAGTGGAAAGATACAACTCCAGAAGATGCCACATAGGAGCCAACCACCATTCTGCAACAATTTCCTCATCTCAAGCCTTGAGGACAAGGTTGTTCTTTGAGGGGGAGGGCATGTTAGGGACCTATTATAGCGCAAGTTGTAGTTTGGGAAAATCTC
>ML803266.1:32699-68931 GCA_009831015.1 Picea engelmannii
ATGAATAGTCGATTGACATCTAGAGAATCTCAGCTTTCCAATGGTGTTGTCAGATCTTAATTTGGAGCTCAGGAAGGGATTGAAAAGTTCCCTGCAAGTTTAAGTGTCATTTTTCCATTTGCAATTCAAAACCCTAAACGATCGTTTGTGAACAATGTCTGATATGGAAACAAAGATTTGATTTGATGTTGCCAACCCGGGAGTACAGCCTCTGTTAGCTGTTGATAATCTTGAATTTTCTCAGCGTGCCTCTTTGTAAGCCCCTGTTAGCTGCGAAAAGTATGCACTTTCCACAGCGCGCCACTTTGTAGAAGACCCTCCTTAGCTGTTTAAAGCATGTATCTTTGACAGCATGCCACTCGAGAACTGATTTTAAGAACCTTTTAAGATTTGACACTTTCAACAGCGCGCCAACTGATGAAACGATCTCCTTAGCTGTTGAAAGTGGGCACTTTCCACAGCGCACAATGAACCTTTGAAAACAAGTTAGCTGTGGAAAGTAAAAAATGACAATTTTGAAAAAGGAAGACTTTACAATCCAAATTATTTTTAAGTCAAACCAAAATCTAAAATTTTGCAGCTAAAAGACTTAACAATGAGTTGAGGAAATTATCAATAGCCATGCTATCCACCGTAAAACCCAACCAAAATGATGGTGCTATTTTGGGAGTTAACACAAGGTATATTTCTCTCATTTGGCACGTGGGCCCCTGACATTAAAACTATGGGCTTGTAGCCCCATGGAAGCCCAAGCTAGGTTTGTTCTCTCGAAACTGTCCACCAGCTAGGTCGTGCAAAGACAAATGAACACGCCCTCCAAGGATCTCAAGTCATAACATCATGATAATTGGATCCAGTCAATAAATAAGCCATCTAAGCATGTGCACCAAAGATTACTATATCAAACAATTAAAAACTCAAATACACTATGTGACTTGTTAAGCTTAAGTATGGGAGGGTTGATGAGGTGATCTATTGGGTAGATCTTTCCCTAGGTCAAGGAGAGCCTCCAAGAGGTCCCTCTCTAAGCCATGTAGAGTGTATGAGGTGGATGGGGTCAAGACTCAATGGGCATATGGATCATAACATACTAGGGGTCATAATGTCTCATTCATGGGTGCCTTTGTAGAGGGTGTGTGGTATCTTTGTCTGCAATGCGGTTTTTCCAAGCCCATCATTTTCCTTTTATCTTTATTTCTTTATATTTTCTTTAGCACAATGAGAGTTTGAAGGTCACTACCCTGGCATGGTGACCAAATGATGGAAATGTCACCCACAAATGCCTAATGGAAATGAGAAGGCTGACTCATGATGAGACCCCCTTTCTCTCAACCATGTAACTAAGAGCCACTACCCTGGTTTGGTGACCAGATAATGATAATGTCATACCACTAGATATCCATGGACATGATAGGTTGGCTCGTGATGAGACCTCCTATCCTTCATTCTACCTTTCAGATATTTCTTTGTTATATTATAGGTTCCCTTTTATTCAAATATAAGTGTTTTATTGCTTTATTGGATGATCCTTGGGAGAAGCATCTGGAAGGTTCATATATGGATTTTATCTTTTACCCAACACCAACCCCTCTAGGATTTTGGCCCCTTCTTCCCATAGAATGCGGGACAACCCCTTCTTGGGTCAATACACCCTAAAATCCCAAGAGATAAGGAAACAAAGGGGAATAATGATGGAAAATGGTAAGTATGATCAGGAATGGTACGATGTCTCATTAAGGGATTTCCAAGCAAAAAACTCATTCCCAAAGAAGACCACTTACTGACTTGTACCTCATGGAGCAGTATTTATGTTTTCTATTTAATATAATAGATTTAGTACCTAATAGGTTGCTCCACATGTGCCAAGTCCTCATCATCTTCAACAAGTGCTCCCTTGTAGAAGATGCCAAATATCATATGTGCCAACACCACATCAAGAAGTGCACCTCCATAGCACCAATCCCTAGGCAATCATACACATAATCTAAGTTTTCCAAATGTATGTAAAAAACCAAATGAAGGGGATAGGAGACCGAAATCCCTTCATATCCCATGAAGTGCTCTCTTATATAGATGGAAACACTTTCAAAGTAACCAAAAACTAACAGACTATGGTCCAATGACAAATATTAAACCTTGAGAGAAACCTGCAACACATGGATAAGAATCTACAACACAAATATTTAGTAGAAAAATGGAATTCAAAATAACATAACAACCATAGTAGAGAAGTGCACACAACAAAAATGAAGTTTTTACTTTTTTCTTTGTGAAAAATCATTATCTACCTTGTTGTTTTCTTTTATTTTATAATGAAGGTACACAAATAGAAACAAAACTACTCATAATATCAAGAATACAATTGGAAACTACTACTTGTAATGCTCACATTTCTTTACATAGTCCATATACAAATGGAAACTACTAATTACATAGGTGATGTAACTAGCAATATCCTAACAACATATAACATACTTTTATAGTTTCAATTAAATACCTATGCTCCAGTGGAAGCCATACCACTAATGTGAGAACAATTACACTTTATGAAAATAGTTCTTCTATGCTTCTATGTGTGAGAAGAGCAAATGACGTCAAATTCACTCGTTCATGCTTTAGGGATTTTCCCATCATATTCAAGAGAAGAAAACACATTTTCTCAACAAGAATAACTTCAAGTAGGAGGTTGTAAGTTTGAGTGAGCACTGTATAAATGAGATCATAAATACATGATAGTGATGAAGTACATAGTAAGTTTGCTTTGCATTTCTCATACTTAGACAATATGCCTAAATCCTTCTTTAAAGGATTACATTAATGGATTTCACCTAAACCGTCATTTTTTACCCACTATTTTGGAATAATAGAAACCTTACAATGGTTAGTAAATAATTCATATCCAACAAAGTCTAAAATAGCAAGCTTATATTGGTTAGTAAATAATTAATATTCAACCAAGTCAAGGAAAATGGAAAAATTGCAAACCTTAATTTCATAGTGAATTAAATTTACTGTAAGAGCTTATATTGTGCCTTTTGGGTCAAGCTCAAAGCTTTGAAGCTAAGATGGTTCATGCAAAGTCAAATTTATGAGTAGATAAGTAACCATCCAAATATTGAGAAGATAAAAACTACGGATCAATTATCTTTGGTGTCACAAATCACACATTGTGGTGTAATCTATCTTTGATTGTATAACTATGTAGAAATTTCGAAAATCTACTAAATCCAAAATTTCCACTTCATTTATATAAGATCTTGGATCTATTTCATAGAGTTTCAACCTTAAAAGTGTTGAAACTAATTTCTTTAACAACTTTACAAGAAACTTCAAATCTATCCAATGCTAATTTTATGCAAATTACTTAAAAATGTAGACATCGCAAAGACTTCAAACACAAACCATTTCATTAGCCCTTAGGGAAAGATTTATATCAATACATAGATCTGAAACTTACTTCAATTACATAAAAAATGTAACAACAACAAATAAGGTTTGAAATTTTCATTAAGCATGTTAAAACACCATAGCATTGAGCCTTGTTCTAGTAAATTAACATACTAGAACAATCATGAAACGTGTTCAAGATATGAGAAAATTCAGATCTACAATTACAAAATTATGACAACAATAGTACACTTCATATTATCACAATATTCAAGATAAAGTATATTACCTCAACTCATCCCAAACTAGTATAGCGATCCTCTACAGCTCATCCCAAGCAAGGAATTTTCAATGCATCCCAAACCTTACCTAAGACAACCACAATCGCTACAAATCCTAATTAATAATACAAATGCCAATAAATGCATCCCACCAAGTTCTACAAACCAATTCTTGGAGCTTCCAAAGAAACCAACATCACACCAATTGTAAATTCCAATATTTCCTATTTGCATTACACAAGCTAGCAAGGAGATTTGCATACTTGCATTCCACAAGACACAATATTTAACACTTGTGTCTCACAAGCCCATGATCTATAATGTTAACATCCCGCACACATGAATCTTTGTTACATGAGTAATGCATGATCTTCCATTATTCTCCAAATAGCATCATAGTAATGATCAATCACTAAAATACAAAGTAGTTATAACAAAGATGATTTTCTCCCTTTATATATGATTAGGTGAGGGAGGCAAACAATAATACATAAACCTTCACAAGTAATCCCTAGGCTAAGTTGACAACACATACCCAAGTGGAGTGCTACACCATGTATGAATGCCACATAAAACATTGGATTTGTACAAACCCAAAGTGGTGCACCCTCCAAATTAGGTGACCACATTTCAAGTGCTCATCCTCGAACTATGTGTAAGTTGGTTATATGCTCCTAGGGTCAAGTGCCCAAACTTCAAGTGCATAATTCCCTCCTCCAAGGTGGTTAATCCACACATGCCAAGTGCCTATCATTTTCAACAAGTGCACCTCTATAGAGGATTCCAAATATACTACGTGGAAACTGCCACATTATGGAGTGCACCCCCCTTACACTAATCCCAAGGCAAGAATACAACCAATCTAATTTCTCCAAATGTATGCCAAAAATAAACAAAGAGGTTAGGAGACCACAAGACTTTCATATTCCATGAAGCATGTAATATGGGCTCATCTTGGTTATAATGGATGCTCACTATTAAGTTCAGTTCAAGTTCAATTGATAAATTATTCATTATAATGGATGCTCCCTATTAAGTTGACTTCAATTGACAAAGTGTTTGAAGAAGGAGAAAAAAATCTGCTAAATAACAATAGGGAATCCAAAGAGTGATGATGATCCATTGTTAAACTATACCATACTTTGGTGAAATATGCCAATATCATCTATTCCGAACAAGTGACCGTATGCATATAACACATGGGGATACTACGAAAAGTGTCAACTAAGTGAGTGTTTGTCTACAAAATGAATGGTTGTGAAGAAGTAGAGTCACCTCTCTATCCAAACCATAGACGATTCAAGGTTTATCAGAGAAAACCATGCATGGGAAGAAAAAGGACCAAAGAAAAAGGATATGACACATCTGCAATCAATGATCCACATTCAAACTGACATGGTGAAAAAGGAGAGCGTCGAACTCAACAATAAGGAAAACCAATCACCGTGAAGGATAGAAACGTCAACGAATCCGAAAACCTGCAAACATATTATAAGATCATGTAACAATTTATTCCTGATGGAGAAATCCTGAAATGACACATAAGGAAGATGTACATGTTTATGTTTGTAGTATYAGAGWGGTACTTCCACACAAATTTTGTGTCTAATAAGTGGAACTCATCCTTAATKCCTTTTAGGACTTAGGGGATTCACTTTRATAAAGTGATTATTAAAGTGAATGCACTTTTGTAATTAACAAATTGTAATTTAAGTTAAATGTCTAAGTATTTGACATTAAATAGTTAAATTAAATCTTGGCCATTAGATCATAAAGTGAAGGTGAGATCTAATCTCAGTCTTTCATCACTTTGGAGATCTAGGGTTTTGGATTTAGGGTAAACTCAATATTATAAAAGGTAGCCTAAGTGAGAAGAGAAGACACACATAGAGTGAGATAGGTGATCTCATTGATTGGGTGTAGAAGGAATTTTATCCAAGTGTGTAGGGGTAGGGTCCGAGGAAAGAAGCAAAGGTGCAACAAAAGAGTACCAACTAGGTGTGATAGGATAGGTTATTTTTTTTATTTATATTTTCCTCATGTGGACCATTATCCCATGATATGAGCCCATATTTTATCTAATAAAATAAAAAAAGGTACTAGTTTTCCCTTGGGGTTTTTACCTAGAAAATTAAATGTGCAATGTGTATGGTTTCCTTATTATGCTTCCACTGATTTTTTTTATTTTGATCATTAAAACTCAATAGTGTTTTTATTCGTATTAATCTGCGTAATAAATTTATTACAACAAGGATTAACTAGGAAATAAATTGTTGGGTGTTGGGTTAAAGAAAGAATGACTTGGTATCAAAGCGTGCTCTCTGAAGGAGGAAGCCAGGTGGTACAAACGAAATGTAATTTTTGCAGCCCAAGAAGGTTTTATTCTCTACATGTATGCAGGTAAAAGTTAAATAAAAAAAACTATTTTTTTTTAAGAAGGGGCAACGTACGACCATTGTATAGGTACAACCACATGAATTGGCGAAGAATCTTCCATGCTAGATCATTCACTGAAATAACACACAGATTGTGCATGGGTGTAGCTAAGTATTGGGTTGAAATAAGAGAGATTTCAACAGAGAAGGAGGTGGCAGAGTAGCCCCCATAGTTGGGTGCTGAAGAGATAATCTCCATGGAGTCGCAACTGTCAACCAATCGCCAACAAACACCAGATCTGCGCGGACATAGAGCTGGGTGTACGACGTGGAGGGGTGCGCATGGGGATTGTGTGACATAGAGCAGGATGGCGATAGAGAAGCTGACAGAAGGATCCATAGGTGTAGACATTTGTGAGATGGAGAAATGAGTCGCGGGCTGAGTGGAGGTCATGGATGCTGTAGAGAAGAGGCGACAGACACTAGGTAACAACAACATGTGAGGGTGCAATTGAGTGAGCAGAGGAGCCTTTGACATATTGTATAGGCAACGATAGAGGGTGATGGATGCAAGAACATTGAAAACTAGTCTCAATATCCACCGATAAGGCTAGCCGCCACAACTGCTAGAACAACTATCGTAGTAGAGCTGCATGCCAACATACCCAAGAAGCCGCAGGGAAGTGGAAAATCCATTGGGAAGCTATAGAAAATAGATGGGTAGCAAAAAGAAATCTCGGATAGCCTCTGAAAAACCTTGTGAAACAAAAAAATGTTGTGGGCAACAGGTTCATGCATTAGGAAGAGGATCTAGGAAGTGGGTAGCGGTTCTGGGTAGTGGGTAGCTAGTTTGGGCAGCGGGAAATAGGTCCGAACAACGGGTAACATGGCTCAAGAAACAAAAAATTTTGTTGGGTGGCTTGTTGAGAAATGATAGAAGGCCGAACAATCAACAAGGAGATCTCAAATAGGTCCCTCACCTAGATATCTAAGCTACATGAGAGCACATAAGAGCAAATAAGGACTTTTTTCTCATGTGCCTATGTCATCAACTTTGGAGAAAAGAAGGATTTTTTCTCAAGTGCTTGAGCCACGAAGGATTTTGATTCAAGGGGATGTGAGATGGGTGAAGAAGAAATTTCATCCAAATATTAAGGATGACATATTTATTGGAGTCAGTGACTCATAGATGCATAAACTCTTTTCAATTCAAAGGAGAAGACAAGTCGGCAGGGGTTAATGGATAGATCTAAGATCCAAGAATTGGTTGTATTTATTTTCTCAGTGGATAGAGAACATGATGGGGACACATGGTTTGTTCACTAGTTAGTCAAAGATAGACTTAGATTTGCATATGGAGCTTGAAACTCATGTCAAGTGTGGTGTAGAGGGAGTTGGAAGAGTTAGGTTCTAGCTAGTGTCAGGAGGTTCTATGGAGGTGGAAGATGTGTTGTATGTCCTAGATATGAGGAGGAATTTTCTCTCAGTCTTAGCTTTGGAGGACAAGGGTTATGTAGTATTGTTCTAAAACAAACACGTGTTCATGCATTCAGAGGGAGCTAGCCCTGCCATAACAATCAACATTGGTGTCAGAGAGGGTAGGGTATACAGGTTGAAGGGAAAGCTTATAGGTGGATCCAAGGGGATATTGGATCATGGATTGATTTCAGTGACTAAGGATGAGGAGCGAGAGGCTCCAAAGGGTGAGTAGTGGTCACAAAATTCCAGTGTGGGATGTCAACCTTTAGATGGAAAGAGGGAGTTATCCCCTTCCAGTTATGTGAGGAGAGTTGGTTGGGACAAGATGACATTGATTGATGCTCAAGAGTAGGAGGAGGAGGCTCTTAGGAGCACATTGAGGGAGAGAAAGCCTTCGACGAAGTTTCCAAACTTCATAGCACTGATATGTAGCGTCATTGATTCCGTGACTTCCAGTATTTAGGGAGCATCTTGTTGACAGGTCTAGTTTTTCCTGTTAAGAAGGTAAGGGAGAATGCCCAATAGCAGGTCCAAATTAGACCCACTCTCGTTTGGGATGGCATTTTCTACCAATATGTGGGTCTGTTTTCCACTCTAAAATATTTTCTAAATACAAATATGAGAACAAAATGTTCTCAGATGAATTAAAAATCTGAAATTAAACTAAATAATTGTTGTCTATTGCTGGTCTAAATGCAATTCTAAGCTATTCTAATCTATACCAATCAGGATAAAACTGATAACAATGAGTACAGTGAAAAATAATACCATTAAGATCATAAATAATTCATATATGCTAATGGTAGGTGATAACAACAATGCTACAAATACATTAACAATTAGTTGTAAAAATACGACTAATTGTTAGTTGTTCATACATTAATGTATGAACATTAATTAGTTGTTCATACATTAACATTTATAAAATCGTTTCAATACTCACAAGGAAACATATGACAACGTGAGTATATATAATAAGTTGAAGAAATAGTTCATACAACATAACTCTGAGCTACTCAAGAAGAAAACAAATGCACACAGAATAATCTCATATACATTCACCAAAGTCACAAATTCCCAAAATGCCTCTTGCTCTTTATTCCTTCAGAAGTAATGGTACCATCTCTCATTTACAAAGGGAAAAAGTCCCCTCTTCTTTGTTTCACTCTCTTTTATAAAATAAGATATGTTGTTCACCTTCCTGTAACTGTCATCATGTTAGATGACAATTACAATATTTCATTTTATATTATAGACTGGGACTTTACAATTTTTATATGATCAAAACAAAGATAGTCTGTTACAAAACAAAATGATTAGGAAGTCTTCATTTGTTTCATATTGTCTCTGTACTCCTTCCATAGCTCATATTCCTTCAAGATTTAATATACTCTTCTCAACTACATCTTTTTCATATCTATCTCACTGTCACATATCTAGGTTGTTACTTTTATATTTAGGCTCTACTCTGTCTCTTGAATAAAGTCTTCGACTAATATGGTCAACTTGGATAGCCTTATGAGTTTTTCTTTCAGGACCTCTTTATCTGCTTCAACGATTTATTCAATAGTTTTTCAACTGTTATTTCTCTTGGTCTCTACATATTCTATTATCAACTCAATTGGAGTTACTTCTTCTAATTTTTCCATTACAACCATTCCAAATTATTCAAGAAAGCTATCATAGGTTTTCCATAGTATTTTGTATGCCTTACTGACTGCTCCTTGAGTACCTTTTATATCATTCATGATGGGTTTTTGGGTATCAAAGAGGACATGGTCCTTGATCTTATGTCTAGTTGTGTAGACTGGTAGAGTAGTAGGTGGATTATCATACACATCCTACCAGTCTGTAATTTTGTCAAAGGCATTTTGAGCCTTTTGGTATTTATTCCTTGTATCTTCCAATCGACTATTAAACTTTATTTGGTCTTCTTTGTTCCTTTGTATTTAATTCAATAAATAAAAGCATTCATTTTATACTCTTCTGAGTTCTTCATTGGAAATCCTGGATTCTTCTTTAATAGTTCCCAGGATGAGGGCTCCTTGTTGGTTTTATTCTAAGGTCTTCTCAAGGATTTGATTATCTTGCTCCGATTTCCAAACTCTGTCCTCCATTTTTCATTGTGGATGCTTACTTCCAAGCACTTTGTTTGTAAGTTTGGAATTTATTGTGCATGTTTTATCATGAGCTATTCCATTTCATCTGAGTGGGTGAGTTTGAGAACTTCCATTTCTTTCTGGTGTAATCTATTATTTATACTAGCCCTTTTCTCAAACTCAACATTCAACTTGTCCTTTTGAAGTTGTAATTCCTTTTTCATTTCGTCTTTGTGTAAATGTTCTACCGTGTTAGCCTCTTTTTTGAATTCATCAGATAATCTATATTTCATTGTGTTTAGAGCTTCTTCAAGCTCAACTACCCTGGTCCTAGATATATCCAATGATTCACCCAACTCATATGCTGACATTGCATTTGCATGTGCAAATGCATTCAGGATTAATGCAATTTGTATTGCATTTTCCTTAGGGTCTGATCCTTCCTTCTATTTTATGTTTCTCTCAGAGGATTCCTTCTTGAGGGAAGATTCTCCCATTTTCCTCTTGTTTGTTCTTCTCTCAATAGCACTAGTTTTATTACTGTAGTAATTTTCACTTGCAACCACTACAACATCATCTAGTTTCAACACCTATGATGTGTAAGAGAAATTTCCTGGGATGGTTGTTAGAGGAGTGCATTCTTCAACATGGATAGTCACTATACTTACACTGGGGTTTGATATAATTGTGTTTATCTCATCCTTCTTTTTCTTCTTTTCATGCTCTGAGTCTTCCTCTGCTTTCTCCTTTAACTTAGTTTCCTTTACTTTTTCCTCCTCTTTTTTATTTCTCTTTTCTTCAGCTTCAACAACTAACCTTTGCTTCTCTTTATCTTCTCTTTTATTTCTTTGTAGCTAGACATCCTCGTTGGATTTGGTTTCTTTTCTGGTGTTCTTTTTCTTTTCTTCAACATATTTCTTTAGTATTTCATCCTTTTTATTATTCCCATCTTTCTTGACATGCTTCTTTTCCATCTCTGCCTTCTTCCTTTCCTGGAACATCTCTTATGCTTCTTGTTGTGACACCCACAAAAACCCACTAAAATTATTGAGCTTAGAGGAATTTAGTGGGAACCCACCTACTAAAATTCCAACAAGGTACTTATCACTACTAACCTAACTAGATATTCATTAATAAGACTACCTTTTGGACATAATCTCCAATGCTAATCTACGAAGAGATTGAAGAGTACCAAAACCTTCAAGATACATTGATCAATCACCCCCTCTCCATATCCACTTGAATTTTGAACCCTCTCTGGAAGACCCTATGAAATGATGTGAAAAATACTTTCCCATACAACCATCGATTTAGGTTCGTCAAACCTTCTTGCTAGAATCACATTGTTTATATTTCTTGACCACTTCTTCCGACGACGAAACTGTCTCAACAATATTGTCAGGAGTTGTTGTGTTTACTATGGGATGACCCAGGTTCAAACTACAATCTTACCAAAAAACCCTTCTACCATCGACCCTTCTAGATACCAAAAGGAAACACAATGCATGGGGTGCATTGCGCAGTCTCACTCGAGATGGCTTCTATGGGTGGCTGCAAGACTCAGATGTCTGCAGCCTGGGGATGGGATGTGTTTCTATCAGAGGCATTTAACCTACTCATTGTTAACCTTCAAACCCTCATTAGGTATCACTCTATACCACTGTCATAACTATTTTAATAAGACTTCATTAACCATCATAACCGCATGTGTTCAATGACAAGAATTTATCTATTGTAACACAATATTCTGATCTAAACACTAGTTGTAGCATTCATTTATTTAGTGCTATCCTGTAGATTCCATTAGCTTATTCCTACTACGCAATGTTCATTCCTTTATCATATAAAATATTCATCATAAAAAATCATTAAAGCAAATAAAATCATAGACATTGCATACAGTCACATAAAACACAAATATATTGTGGTTCACCCCCTCGGGGATGCGTCCATAAATATTGTCGCTTGGGCTCCTCATTCATATTCTCTACAAAACTAGTGTTGCGCACTATACAATTCTTCCACCATTACATTCAATCTCCACAGATCACAACAATTCTCACAACACTGAGAACCTTTTACTTGCCCACTAACAAACTATCTAAAGAGGTTAACTCACTACTCACTAAAAAAAACAAAAATGACAACAACCCTCTCATCATCCTAATACATTCTACTTATACAAACTAGGACAAAGTCCTTACAAAAACCCTAACCCTAAGCGAATTAGGTTTGTCCACTTTCTCCTTGAATTAATATCTGTTGGTCCTCGATCCAACCGTTGCTCCAAGTCTACGCTTGTCCACTTTCCAACTACTCTGCAACAATTTTTCTACTTTGTAACTGCTTTTCTCGACATTGCTTTTTCCTCTTTTTCCAGCGCCGCTTTTCCTTTATTCCCGACGCGCTCCCCTGTTTTCTGACATTGCTTTAATTCCTCAAAAAATTCTTCTATGTTTCCCAAAATTGGCCTATGCCAACAGGCCCCCAACACTGACATCATGACTCATCCCGAGTCACTCACGGACTCTAACATCTTTCGTTGCCTGTGCCAGTTCTTCGTACATCTATGATATCTATTAGAATTGCTCTTGTGCTTGGATTTTCTTCTCTGTCATGGTCTCTACCACCTACGTGGTGGCTGGAGGTATTACTATCTCTCCCCCCTCCAAGCCTATATACTTTATTCTCAATTTGTCTACGTCAATCTCCATTACCAACTGCTTCGCCTTCTCTTGCAAGGGCTCCAACTGAGCCTGTCTTTCCATCTTCTGTGCCTGCAATGTTTTTCCCTCTTCCTGTAGGCTCTTCATCTCTGTCGTCGTCTTGACCTTCTCTAGTAGTGACATTATCTTTTGTCACTGCTTTAAATATGCCATTGCTACATGCAATTTGTCTTCCTTCCCTTACAACTCTTATAGGCTCCCATCCTCTAAGAGTTGTGCCCACAATTGGGCGCTCTTTTCCCACAACTCTGTCATTCTATGTATATTTTGCGCGATGTTCTCTGCAGATGTTGTTGCATCCTACTCTCTTTGCGCTCTGAATTGTGGAGGAGTAGTAGGTACTAGCACTCCTCCAACTCCTTGATATGTTCCTTATACTACTCCATATCATGCGTTATTTTCCTTATCTTCTCTTCCGAAGATGCTTCCTTTGATTCTGCACTGTCTGATATGGCTTGAAATATTACATTTATCTGTTTCTCCATCTCGTATAATTTTTGTTGCGCTATCTTCCTCATTTTCCCTTCTTGGCTAACTGCCTCTTTCAGTGAAGTGTTGTCTTCTTGCACCAACTGTAAGTTCGTCGCATCAGACCTTGCCCTGGACTAAATCTCATGTGTGACACAAACCTGTAATTTATACAGTGCCTTTGTTGGAATCTTGGGCAAAGCCAAGTTCAATGTCTCAATGTATTTTAAGGGATTTTGTGTTGTCTCCTCATAAACAAATAGAATCTTAGGTGTCATTATGAAGTTTTCACTCCCCTCTACTGTGATCTGCACTGTCTCTCCAGCAGGTGTTCCTTCTCCAGTCTTCACTAGTTTGTCTTTCTGTTGCTGCTCTGCCCTAATTTTTAATTGCGCCAATGGAGTTTTCACTTCCTGCATCTACTCCAGAATTGACGCCCTATGATTCTAGACATTCTCCAATACTTTAGATAGTCGATCTTCGAGTGTGGTGGCTATTATCTCCACATCGTCTACTTTCATTGATGTTTCCATTGGTTTTTTGTGGGCCTTCTCCTTCTTTCTAGAGCCACTTTCTTGTTCCCTTGTTCTCTTCTTTTGGGAATCTGATGACTTAGATGCCTCTAGAATCTATGTATCCATGTCTACATCCTGCCCAATTTATTCCTCCATAGGTTTCTCCTATGTCTATGTTCTTGTTCCTTCTGTGTGCACCTGCTCTGTTGTTTCCCTTGGTGCCTGTGCTATGCGCAATGGATCCCGTGTAGACCCACGCTGTGATTTCTTCCATGTCCTGCTTTTATTTTGAATAGGGTTGCTTGTCCCCACTGGACCTTGTGTTGTATTCTTCTTCTTACTAGCGCCATTCTTGCCTGTCTGCTGCGTGGGGACTGTTCTACCCCACGTCTGAGTTTGTACTGTTGGCATTGTTTTTGGGATCATTGGCACTTTCCACTCTTCAAGATATTCCTTGACCTCCATCTAGATGTCTTTCATCATCGCGCAGTAACTCAACTGTAGCCACTCCTTGGTTGGATCCCTCTTTGCCTGTAACCACATGCTATGGTGCGATGCTTGGAAATTTTCTATCTGTCCAAACTCTT
Organism: Picea engelmannii; assembly: GCA_009831015.1. NCBI lineage: Eukaryota > Viridiplantae > Streptophyta > Pinopsida > Pinales > Pinaceae > Picea > Picea engelmannii. The sequence goes on from ML803266.1 coordinate 46,617, forward strand.
GGACTATTTCTGGGGAAATTCTCTATGTGTCTGCCAACATGTTCTGGATCTCCATCAAGTACATAGTGAATACATCATTGTTTTTCTTCTTTTCCTTTTGGTTTGCTATGATTTGAAGCAACGTGTATCGGGTTGTGCCACACTTTCCAGTCCTCTACAGGAACATATTATATGTTGGTTCTTGCCATCCTACCAATGCAATGAAGATGAGTAACCACGAGTAGTGGAAATCATAGCCCCAATCCTGCGTGTCCTAGAAATCCTCCAAGAATGAGTTAAGTAGATAAGGGGCCCAACTCATCGATCTCCCCTTTGTGCACTGCACTACAAATGCTACCACTCATGCCGATACTTCTTCCTTTCTACACTTGCGCATTAATTTGCAACCTAACAACCTTGTCGCAAACCTCGTTGTAGGATCGTTGATGTCACTGATCCTGATTCCCCTGTTACCTCTCTCCATGCCATACTTTGCCTTGATTTCATCAGAGACGGATTTTTCTTTAGTTTTTTCCTCTAAATACTGCTCTGGCTTCTCCCCATCTGTGGGTAGCCCTGTGATTGTTGCGATCAAGTCAACATTGATATGAACTGGCCTATCCATCCATAGAATTCCTCCATGCACCCTTGCTAGGAAATGATTCACACATCTATTTATGTGTTTACCATGCCCAAAGTGCGGTATATCCAGTAATTTCATTATCCCTGTGTTGTAGAGCCCCAAGATCCACTGCGTAGGCTCCAACAATGGTGTTCTTGATGGGCCCTCTCCCCTGTTCTCCAAATAGTTATGTGGTGCCAAATATGGGAATTTGACTGCGTATGCTATGTCATGATCAAATTATTTGATGGTATATACTCCTCCCACCATCTCATCCTCGTCCTTCACTCCCTCGTGGATCTTTGGCATCATGATTTCCATTTCCTCCTATGTGCACGATATTCCTTGCGCACTGCTCTCAAATCATGCCTTCTTCTTCCCTTGCATGGATGACACCCTATACTATGGTATGCCCCGATGCTCTATTTCATGCTCTACTTCTGGCTCTATTTATGGCTCTAGGCCCTACTGCATTGAATCCATGGCCTTTTCAATATATTGCGGCCCTTTTCCCTTGGACACGTCGGATTTTGTTCTCTCTATGTCCTCCTCCGGCTGGTAGACCTCATGTGTTGGGTTTTGTTACTCCTCCATATGCGTGGTAGTAGGCTCATACTCCGATGTTTGAATATCATCCACGTATACAACTGTAGGCATCTTTTTCATCTCTATTTGTGTCACCTGAGCACTACTTCTCTTGTTTCTCATGGTTCTGCTCGGTGCTCTGACTCTCAGTGGTGACATTCTGCTGAATTCAAACTACTGAAAAAAAATATCCACTTGCTGTTATCACTTCACACCCTCTCACACTCAACTATCGCTCTTCGTTCTTCTCCTTAGTGAAAAAAATGCAAATGACCACATTTCCCCCCTTTTTCGACTTTATAGCGGGACGACAAAATGACAGTTTTTCTACACTGACAGTTTTCTCCTTTTCCTGCACGCTCCACTTTTATACCTGTCAACTATTTTCCTGCGTGCTCCACTTTTATACCTGTCAACTATTTTCCCGCGCCCAGTTTTTTCAACACTAGTTTTTCTTGCGATGCACTTGTTAATGCTAACAATTCTATTACATCAAAACATCTAATTTTCTCCTATCTTTTTGTATTTTTGTTACCTTTGTTGAAAGGGGTACTTGACACTGAGAGGGGGGGGTGAATCAGTGTCACAAAAATTTGGAAAATTTTCCACTTTTCACAAATTAACTGAACAAAAAATATTTATTTCATTTTCTCAATCAATATACAAAAGAATAAATATTTTATTTTTTTAAATAACTTGAATGAATACATAAGATCAATCTTTGAATATCATCTTCAAACAATTATGATATACCCAGCTCTTTGTTACAAGACCCAGCTTGTAGTTCTCATATCCAACTGATAGATGAGGAATCCAACCCTCATAACAAGTCCCAACTTGTTGATCTCAGATCCAACTGAGATGTGAGGAATCCAATCCTCATACAAGAACCAACTTGTAAACATGCACCAACTTGATAGAATGCACCTTCATTCAATCCATTATATATAAATATATATACTTCAACAAATTCAAATCCACTTCTTCTCACCATTCCTTCTTGTTTATATAGTCTTCCAATTGGTGTGAATTTGAATCATTGTGTCTTTTTACATTTGAACCATTGTACCTTTTCATTTAAATGATAATATTAATCTTTAATTGATATCATTTTTCCTTTTTACTCTTTATTCATAATGCTCATGAACTAACTCTCTTTTAATCATGCATGTGTTTCGGTTCTTTTGTATTCATGAGTTGATCACAGACATGGATCGACTCATCATATCGTTCTCATGCTTTTCTTGCATTCTCTGTTCACCAGTAGTTCATATTTGATCTCTTATCGATTCTCTGTATTGTTTTGGTGTTAACTCTCTATCGAATTAAGTCTGGATGAGGTGATTCCTTCAAATCATTTTCATATGATCACAGGCGTAGAACCATGGGCTTATCAATTTAATCACTGCCTCATTTTACCCTTATTTCTCTATTCCATATGACCAACGACGGTGACCAAGTGCTAGGCCAAACGAGTGCTTGAGCACTTATCAGAATCAAAAATCACGTTTTAATCTCTCGATGAGATGGACAACTGTTGGCACTTCGGGACTTCAACTATTCCACTTACGCTATCCTTCCATTGTACTAGATCAACGGTCGATAATGCTCCCGAAGTGTTCTTTATATCGGACAACACATGTCCACTTCGGGACTTCAGCCTTCGGGACTTTGTCCTTCGTGACTTCGGCCCTTCAGGACTTCAAGAATTTTTCCTTCAGGACTTTGGGACTTAGGTCATTTTTTGGTGGTGAAACTCTCGAAGTAAAACTCTGGGAGTGACGTAACTTGCTGACGTCACTTGTTGACATGGCACGGGCTGAGTGGCTACCACGTGTCCCTCAGATTCATGATTTACACATACTTGAACTGTCGATTTCGTCTTGACACTTGTCATTATCTGACTATGCCATGTGTCCTTCCTGACGTAGATATACCGATGTGGCACATATTCATCTCCTTGATTTAATGGTCATAATACTATCTGAAATGTATCTCAGATCGACGGCTGAGAGTGACTTCAGAATTTTGGCCTTCGGAACTTTGGGTAATTTGATTTCTCGACTTCACAATTGTTTCGAAGTGAGATTCCTCGAAGTGTAACCTCCTCACAATTTTTAACCGGAAATGAATGTTGTTCGTTGATCATAATCTTAGATCTACGGCTCGATCTTTCTTCGATGATGCTTTGCCTTGGTTTAAATCCAATGAATCTTCTTCTTTGCTTATCCTATCCTTCCATTCTAAAGTGCTCCAACGACTATCGAAAATTCATGTATTTGAGATCTCAACCCTTTTTCTTATCCTATCCTTCCACTTAAAGTGATCCAACGACTATCGAGAATTCGGGTAATCGTGATCTCAACCCTTTTTCCTTTCTTATCATATCCTTCCACTCAACTTGATCCATCGGTCGAGAATGGTCTCAGAGTAGATCAATGATCAAGGATGATTACGGGGTCCTCGACTATCACGACGTTTAAAACTATTGTCAAGTTCCGCAATGGAAACTACTCGTTGGTAGTGGAACTGATGCCAACTGTAGACCTATTAACGGATGACCATCGATGGTCAATGTGGATTCTGAAACCATAACTTGCACATGGTTTATCCCGTCGCCCAAACTTCACAATTGAAGTTGTACGATTGTTGGTGGATCAACCACAGTCGTCGATCTTTGAATCTATAAGATCTGACGGTCCTGGCTACTTGCAGGATTGGAAATAAGATTTTGTTTAATTCTTCTTTCGTTCTTCACAATCTATCCCTGCCATTGATCTGGTGCTTGTGTATCCGTCAATCACAACTTAATCTGATCGTTTGGTGGATCAACCATAGTCGTCGATCTTTGAGTCGATGAGATCTGACAATCTAGACTAATTGCGGGATTGGAAATAACGTGTATTTTAATTCTTCTTTCGCTCTTCACAATCTATCCCCGCCATTGATATGGCTTGCATATCCAACAATTACAACTTGATCTGATTGTTGAACAATACTTCAACGGTCTTTAAGCCTATGATCACTCATATGAACGACGTCTGTTACATGAGACGGTCAACACCGTCAATTTCTTGATTGGACGGTTGTTGATGATTCTCACCTTTTCCTGTGCATTGATCAACTTATTAGTCTTTCCATCGATCCCGATGAAATTTCTACAATGCCCTGTTCCTTCCGAGCTTTGATATTCATTCGCTAACCCTCTTGAGCTTTAATCTTTGCATATTGTCTGACATTTTCTGCTAACTCTTATACTGCATATATTTGTCATGAATTATGCATACTATTATGCATTCTCTGCTAACTGTTGTATTGTTAACATCAATGATAATTTCATCTATGATAACTCAACAATGAAAATTCATCATAACAACTTATCATCACATCATAATAACATCGACTGTTGAGATCAATGACAATATGTCCAACAATCTCCCCCTTTGTCATTAAGGGCAACACACTAAATCTCCCCCTTTGTTATTAAGGGAAGCACACTAACTTCATACACAAACTTCCCCTGTAATGATGTTTTCCTCCTATGAAGTTACTCCCCCCCTTTGACATCAATGGAAAATGGTTTCTCCCCTTATGATCAACCTCTGTCTATCTACATTTTGTTGACCAAAATATGAGCTTGGGTAACTCCCCCTACATTCATGCTCTTCCTGTCGTAAGTGAATGACTCCCCCTATCAATATGCTCTCTCTACCTATGAATACTCTCCCCCTTTGTTTCTGAAAGGGTATCTCTTCCTAAAAAAATGTCTCTTCTCCTGTTAATTTTAAAACTCTTGGCACAATCCTTTGATTTTGTAGACCCAATTTAAACTTCTTTTTGTATTTTCTTTCTTTGGCTTAACAAATTATGACTTCATCAAAATTTGATATTGTCCTATATTCTTCTATAGGAACTTCATTTCCTTGGTCTTGAATTATTTCATATTGAATTTCACATTCTTTATTAGGACCTTCACACATCATGTTCTTATTATTAATTTCTTCATTTTCAGGTGTAATAACATATTTCTTGCTTTCTCCTTCAGATTTTCTTCTCCATATCTTTTTATGAGATATTCTGCTTTTTGGATCTTCTCTTTCTAATTGTGTTTTTGGAGATTTTTTGTCTCCTTTATTCTTCCAACTTTTATTAGGTTTTTTCACCGACTTGAATGACTTATTCAAATATTGACTTTTTGTGTTCTTGCAATTTTGGGATTTATTCCCAAACCTATCACAGTTGTAACATCTCATTGTATGACAAAATTTTGCTGTGTGCCCAACAAAATTACATCTCCAACATCTAATTGAGTTTTTTGATTTTCTTGTATATCCTTCCTCTAGTTTCTTGCAGTCCATAGCTTTATGGCCAAAGTTATGAAAAAAAAAGCAATAGCCATTGAAGGCGTTACCATTCTTGATTTTATTTTGGTTTGAAAGATTTGTCATTTGATTTTCTTCTTCCTTTTTACTTCTATAGCTGTCTTCCTTAACAAAGTTCATGACTTGTAATTGCTTTGTACTTGCACCTTTTCCTTTTAAGAAGGATGATCCTTTCTCATGTTTGTAAATGGTGCTCCATTTGTTATTGTCTTCTTTCTTATTGTATCCAAGACCAATTTTGTCATCAATTGATCTTTGGCTCTTCCAAATCTTATCTAGGATAGCTGAGCTATTCTGGAAATTGACAATTTTATTTGTCTTTCCATTCATCTTTTTGAGATTGATTATTTCTAACTTCAACATGTGACATAATTCTTCATTTTTAGTCAACTGAATATTTAGGGATTCTTCCACTTCTTTAGCATGTTCAAGTTGAGTCTTTAGATTGATGACAATTTCTTCCATCTCATCCAATACTTCTTTGCATTTAATCGTTTTTTCATATGTCTTCAATTCTTCCATATATTTTGTTAGATCAAAAACTTTAGTTTTCAGTATTCTAGCTGAATCCTTTTGAGGTTGATGGCTTCTAATTCAAACATTTGGCATGATTCTTCCTTTTTAGTTATTTGGATATTCTGAGATTCTTCTTTTTTCTTAGCTTCTTCAATTTGAGTCATTAGATCTGCATTAATACTTTCATTTATCTTTTTGAAATTGATGTTTTCCAATTCCAACATGTGGTATTAATTTTCTTTCCTTGTTAACTAGATCTTTAGGTCTTCTTCACTTTCTTTAATTTCCTCAAGTTGAGTGTTTAGATTGTTAACTAATAATTCTGATTCTTTTTGTACTAATTTTCTTTTACTTCCATGTGTCTTTAATTCTTCCATCTCTTCTGTTAGATTAGTAACTTCGGTTTTCAATCTTTTGATCTCCTTTTCTTTGTCTTCTCGCCGAAATCTCTGTTCGAAATTTTCATGGTTAGATTGATCTGAACGTTGAAATAGCAACAGATCCTTTTGTTGGAGTTTCTCCAACTCTTCTATAGTGCACGTGGTTGTGTACTCAATCTTGTCAAGAGCCTCCACAGGAACTTTAATAAGTATATAATTTCTTGGTTCCAAACAAATCTCTCCTATAGCAAATGCAACATCAGTTTTAATATTATGTAGTTTTTATTTAGTGAATAATAAGGTATTTCTCAATTCCTTGATGAGGTTGTCTTCTTCATTGTTAACTAGGTTTTGCATCAAATCATGCATTTCATTCTGATTAGAAATGTATTTCTCTGTATTATGTTCTTCAATCTGATTGCAATTTTCCTTTTCTTTATCTTCTTCATTATCTTGATAAGAACTTTCTTCTTCTGAGTTTTGTTCTTTATTATGATAGGAATCCTCTTCAGTTGATTCTTATTCCTCACTTTGATTGGGTTTTTCTTTTTCTTGTGTTTCATTCTAATAACAATTTTCTAGTTGGAGCCATAATTCTTTAGCAGATTTGTAGTGCCTCATATTTTCTTTGAATTGGTTTGACAATCCATCCTGAATTGCTTTTAAGGATACTAAATTGTTTCTCCTTGCCTCCTTTGCAGTTTTGGTTTTTCTCTTTGAAGTAGTTAAGTGCCAGGGCTTACTTACTATCGAATCCCAAACTCCAGATCCTCTTGACTTCAGATATCTTTTCATATTTTCCCTCCATGATGAATAATTTGTTCTATCAAATAAGGGAGCTTCATTTGTGGAGATAGCAATTTGTCAACCCATTTCTTATGAATCTACCTTCAGTGTTTAAACTGTGCTGAAGGAACCTCACTCTGATACCAATTGTTGAAATGAATACTTGACACTGAGAGGGGGTGAATCAATGTCACAAAAATTTGGACAATTTTCCACCTTTCACAAATTAACTGAACAACAAATATTTATTTCATTTTCCCAATCAATATATAAAAGAATAAAATTTTTATTTATTTAAATAACTTGAATAAATACATAAGATCAATCTTTGAATATGATCTTCAAACAATTATGAGAGACCCAACTCTCTGTTACAAGACCCGGCTTGTAGTTCTTAGATCCAACTAAGAAATGAGGAATCCAACACGCATAACAAGTCTCAGTTTGTTGATCTCAGATCCAACTGAGATGTGAGGAATCCAATCCTCATACAAGACCCAACTTGTAAACAGACACCAACCTGATAGAATGAACCTTCACTCAATCCATTATATATAAATATATATACTTCAACAAATTCAAATCCACTTCTTCTCACCATTCCTTCTTGTTTATATAGTCTTCCAATTGGTGTGAATTTGAATCATTGTGTCTTTTTACATTTGAACCATTGTACCTTTTCATTTAAATGATAATATTAATCTTTAATTGATATCATTTTTCCTTTTTATTCTTTATTCATAATGCTCATGAATTAACTCTCTTTTAATCATGCATGTGTTTCGGTTCTTTTGTATTCATGAGTTGATCACAGATATGGATCGACTCATCGTATCGTTCTCATGCTTTTCTTGCATTCTTTGTTCACCAACAGTTCATATTTGATCTCTTATTGATTCTCTGTATTGTTTTGGTATTAACTCTCTATCGAATTAAGTCTGGATGAGGTGATTCCTTCAAATCATTTTCATATGATCACAGGCGTAGAACCATGGGCTTATCAATTTAAGTGCTGCCTCATTTTACCCTTATTTCTCTATTCCATACGACCAACGACGGTGACCAGGTGCTAGGCCAAACGAGTGATTGAGCACTTATCATAATCAACGGTCACGTTTTAATCTCTTGATGAGATGGAAAACTGTCGGCACTTCGGGAATTAGGCTATTCCACTTACACTATCCTTCCACTGCACTATATCAATGGTCGAGAATTCTCCCAAAGTGTTCTTTAGATCAGACGACTCATGTTCACTTTGGGACTTTGGCCCTTTGGTACTTTGGCTTTTGGGACTTTGGGACTTTGTCCTTCGTGACTTCAGGACTTTTTCCTTCATGACTTTAGCCCTTCGAGGCTTCGGGACTTAGGTCATTTGCTGGTGGTGAAACTCCTGAAGTAAAACTCCCGCAGTGACATAACTTGCTAACGTCACTTGTTCACATGGCATGGATATAGTCGCTGCCACATGTCACTTAGATTCATGATTTACACGTACCTGAACTACCGATTTCATCTTGACACTTGTCATTATCTAACTATGCCATGTGTCCTTGCTGACATAGATCTCCCGATGTGACACATATTCATCTCCTTGATCTAACAGTCAGAATATTATTCGAAATGTATCTCAAATCAATGACTGAGAGTGACTTCGGAATTTCGACCTTCAGGACTTTGGGTAATTCGATTTATTGACTTCACAATTCTTTCGAAATGAGATTCCTCGAAGTGTAGCCTCCTCTTAATTTTTAACCAGAAATGAATGTTGTTCGTTGATCATAATCTTATATCGACGACTCGATCTTTCTGCAATGCTTCTTTGCCTTGGTTTAAATCCAATGGCTCTTCTTCTTTTCTTATCCTATCCTTCCATTCTAAATTGATCCAACGACTATCGGGAATTCGGGTATTCGAGATCTCATCCCTTTTTCTTATCTTATCCTTCCACTTAAAGTGATCCAACGACTATCAGGAATTCGGGTAATAGTGATCTCAACCCTTTTTCCTTGCTTATCATATCCTTCCACTCAACTTGATCCATTGGTTGAGAATGGTCTCGAAGTAGAACAACGATCAAGGATGATTGTGGGGTCCTCAACTAGAACGGTGTTTAAAACTATCGTCGAGTTCCGCAATGGAAACTGCTCGTTGGTATTGGAACTGATGCCAACCATAGATCTATTGATGGATGACCATCGACGATCAATGTGGATTCTGAAACCATAACTTGCGTGTGGTTTATCCCATCGCCCAAACTCCACAATTGAAGTTGTGTGATTGTTGGTGGATCAATCACAGTCATCAATCTTTGAATCTATAAGATTTGATGGTCTTGACTAATTGTAGGATTGGAAATAACATGTTTAATTCTTCTTTTGTTCTCCACAATATATCATTGTCGTTGATCTCGCACTTGTGTATCTCACAGTGACGACTTAATATGATCATTTGGTGGATCAACCATAGTCGTCGATCTTTGAGTCAATGAGATTTGACGATCTAGACTAATTGCGGGATTGGAAATAATGTGTAGTTTAATTATCCTTTCGCTCTCTGTAATTTATCCCTGCCATTGATCTGGCTTGCATATCTAATGGTTACAACTTGATTTGATCGTTGACCAATCCTTCAATGGTTCTTAAGCCTACGGACACTCATATGACTGGTGTATGTTACATGAGATGATCAACACTATCAATATCTTGATCGGACATTTGTTGAGGCTTCTCACCTTTTCTTGTGCATCGATTGACTTCTCAGTATTTCCATCGATCCCGATGACATTTATACAATGCACTCTTCCTTCTGAGATTTTATCTTCATTCGCTAACCCTCATGAGCTTTAATATTTGCATACTGTCTGACATTTTCTGCTAACTGTTATACTGCATATATTTGTCATGAATTCTGCATACTGTTATACATTCTCTGCTAACTAATGTACTGTTGACATCAATAACAATTTCATCTATGATAACTCAACAATGACAATTCATCATAACAACTTATCATCACATCATAATGACATCGACTGTTGACATCAATGAGAATATGTCCAACAACCTTTCTTCTTTTTTATGGATTTTTTTTCTTTTTCTTGTAAAATCTACATCATACCTTCTCTCTTTGTTTTCACCTCAGGTTGTTAGGTCGAATGTCTTGATACAGTTTCAGTCAACTACCATTCACTAATCCTATGATATTCTTCCCTACAAAATCTTTCAGTTGCACAACACCTCTATTTGTGATGACCTCTACTTGATAAGTCCCTAACTAATGCATTTTGAACTTCCCAAGGTGCTGTAGATACCTGCCATCATAGAGGAGAAATAGATCTCATTCCTTAAATATTTTCTTCTTTATGTGTTTAGCATGCCAATATTTGTCCTTTGCTTTATGTACCTCTTGGTGAAATCCTGCTAAAATTATGTCTTCTTCTAGATCCATCAGTTGGTCCAATCTTTCCTGCGCAACACCTTCTTCTGTCACATTGGTGATTGTTGCAATGCACAGACTAGGTATTAAATAATCCAATGGAACCACTTCTTCTTTCCCATACACCAATATGAATGGTGTCTGTCTTGTAAGCTTCTTGCATGTAGTCCTATAAGCCCATAGTACTCTGATACCTTCAAATCCTAATCATCCCTATTCACATTGCAAATCTTTGTCAATGCATTCTCTAGAATCTTGTTAAAAGCTTCTACTGTACCATTTGCTTGGGGATGGTAAGGTGTGCTCTTTTGATGGTATATCTCAAATTCTTCTGTCATAGCTCTGATTTTATTGTTAATAAAATGAGTTCATTGATCACTCAACAAAATTCTAGGACATCCAAATGTGGTGACCATGTTCTCAAAGAGAAACTGCGCTGCAGTCCTTCACTGGGGATGCTTCTATCCATCTAGTTAAATATTCTATCACAGTGATGATGTATCTGGATATTGATCTCCTTGGTGGTGGATTAATGGGTCCAATGAAATCCACAACCCATTTATCAAATACCTGTAAAGTTACATGGGACATAAGTGGCATTTCATCCCTTCTGGATGGTTCTTGACGAATTTGTAACCACCTACATATGAGACTTGCCAGATAGCTCGATGGATAAACACACTACTTGATAACATCACAAAATGCATTCCATGTAGTGAGGACTTTGTAGGATATTTGAAAGTAAAATCCTCATTGAGCTCAATGTAGAATTTTGGTGCTATAAATTGACACTATCACCAAGTTTAAGCAACTCCTTCCATATGGTTATGGGAAAGGAGGAATCAATGAACCTCTATTATAGCAGGGTAAGTCTAGAAGTAGGTTGTGAGGCTATGGATCTAGATATATAAGCCTTCTCCATTCATTTGTACTCCATATTTTGGTAAAGTAATTATGATATCTAGTTGGAAGATTAATAGGTGTGATTTTCTAATTAGGGCTTCTTGTAAGAGTTTCAAGAGATCTAGATGAAATGGTGCTTGAGATGATTCGGTCTCTTTGAAGGATGATTCTCTATTGGGATACATGAGTGAAATTAGAGTAGCTTTGTGAACTAAGAGGAGGATTTTCAAACCATAGATCTTGCAAAACCCTAGCGCGTTGGTTGTGGAGGGGCGTTGGGCTAGAGCACACCAATAAAATAGAAAATCCACATTGGAATATAGTGGTCTGGGATGTGGAATTGATTTCCAAGAGAACAAGAACCAAAAACTAAATAATTGACTTGAAACAATCACAAGGGATATCTTGGTGGTAGGTTTGTGCTCAAAGAACCAAATGTGTTGATGTTTGCTTGCTGAAGCAAGGCTTGCACTTCAATTCTACACTGAAACGGGGAGAGAGTTGATGTTGAGTTTTTGTAGCTCGGGTGGTCTTCTACGTATGCTTGGTGTCTTAGCATGTGGAATACATAAGTGGTATTTAGATATAAATTTATATTTATAAAGTGTAAGTGACTTTTTTCTTTACGAGGAATAAAGTAATTTAAGTTGTGATAATGAGAGATTATATCACAACTGTAGATATTAAGTGGACTAGGATTTAATTTGAGCCATTAGATATAAATAATTTCCTAAGTTCCTCATGATGAGACAAAAAGGAAATCTAAGGAAAAGACACATTTAATATTATTCATTTTTATGAGGAGAGAGAGAGTGTGTAAGTGGGAGAGAAAAAGAGTAGAGAAATTATTGCAGCAAAGGAGGGCATGATTCCCAAAGAGAAAAGAGGGAAACATTTAATGCAACAAGTACAACCACACATGTGAGAGTAAGAAGGAACAAAAATGGAGTAGACAATCGTACAACAACATTAATTACAACTGCACGTGTGAGGAATTTGACATAGACTTTGAGATAGTCGTACAACATTAATTGTGCACAAAAATTGAGGCAACTCTACAACATTTATTGCAGTAAACCATACAATAGTTTGGCACAAATTTCGAAGCAAGACATACAATGGATTTATTACAAAAAATAAATCGATGTGGTGGTCATACAATTTAGTTATAAATTTTTGAGTTTGGCACAAAAAACAAGGTGCACTTGTTTCACTTTCTCTTGCTGTAATTTCTAGAATTTTTTCTCAGAAACCCTAATATAAAATTTCCTCTTTTCATTGGTTTTACCTTCGAGGTTTTTCTAGGAGCTTTGCCAAAAATATCTTGTGTCATTGAGTGGTTTTAATTATTGTTTCTAGTGTGCAAGTAAAAGTTTCAATGTGTTTCTGGTTATAAATTTTAGTTATGAAAATACATTTATGAATGAGCATTAATCTGAGACAAGAAATTTATTGAAACCAAAAACAAGACTTGAACCTTAAAATTTTACAAGGTATCAAAACATTGATACTGAGAAGGGAAAACAAACAAGTTCACACAAGGGTTTGCAAGAGAATTGCAGTTTGTTCACCGGAAAGAGGGTTCAGTGTTGTTATCAGTTGAGTAGGTCATATGGCTACAGGTTTGAGATTTGATGATAGGTTGAAAGGGGTTGGAAATTTCAGTCCATGGAAGGAAAGGATTCCTTCTTGTTGGAGGAACAAGATTTGTGGAATATTGTTGAGAAAATTGTCAGGGATGCAACATTGTTGGTTGAATATAACAAAAAGAATGTTAAATCCAAGAGGACGATCCTTGATTCCATTAAAGACCATGTCATTCCTCATGTAACCAGGAAAAATAATTCCTATGAGATGTGGGAATCTTTAACCAAGCTATACCAAAGTGACAATCAAAACAAAAATATGGTGTTAGAGAGAAAAAATAAGAAGCACCAAGATGACTAAAATGGATACATTTGCATCATATCTTACCAAGTTATCATACATTTGTGATGAACTAGGGGCTATTGGAGAAAAAGTGGAAGGGGCAGAATTGGTTAGAACTTCCTTGAATGGGTTTTCAAAACCATGGGATTCATTTGTTCATGGTATTGTTTCCAGAGAAAAACTACCTAATTGGGAGAGACTTTGGGATGACTTTATACAGGAGGAGATCAGAGTTGGTTCCAAACAAGGAGGCCAACAATAGGATGACGAGGAAAATGTGACTCTTTTAGCAAAGGGGAAGAACAAATCCAAGAAAGGAAAAACAAGTAAGACTAAGTCAAAGGGTGAATAGAAAAAGGACATAAGCAAAGTTAAGTGCTTTGCATGTCATAAGATGGGGCACTATGCAGGTCAGTGTCCTAACAAGAAAAATAAGAGACAAGTTGCAGCTTCAACTAAAGTAGATGAGTCTAGTACTAGATTTGAGAGAGAGTTATCTTTGTTGATATGTCTTTCCATGGGTGCAACTTCTACTAGTGTTTGGTATATAGATAGTGGAGCCTCCATTCATATGACAGGTGTGTGCGAGCACTTTACAAATCTTACACATAATGATGTTTATCTTGAAGTAGAGCTTGGAAATGATTCCAAGGTCAAAGAAATTGGGCATGGGACAATATCTTTTCAGAGGGAGTTTCAACATCCCATGGTAGTGAGGGGTGTATTGTATGTTCCGAGGTTGGCGAAGAATTTGATATAAATTTCCACTATTGAGGACAAGGGGTACAAGGTGATTTTTCAAGATGGACATGTACTCATTCATCCTAAGGGATCCAGTTTCACAACAACAAAGGTGATTAGGATTAGACAGGGGAAACCATATAGGCTTATGTTTCAACCAGCACAAGCCTTGATACACAACATCACCAACACTGATTTATGTGAGGTATGGCATAGGAGGATGGCTCATTTGTGTTAAAATTATGTAACTGCAAAGTGTATTCTTATTATTATTTGATATATTATTCATTGGATCAATCCCCATTATGGATTGATCATGTCAGCTATTGTATAAGGACCAAATCCCCTTTTGTGGATTTGTCATAATGTAATTGTAAAAGGAAAAAGAAGAAGTCGGCCCCAAAATATATCAAGAGGCCCTGAAATATAATAAAGATGGTTATAACCACCCATTTGGGGAAGTCGGCCTTGCCAGTGAAGAGACACTTCACACGTGCCAGTTTTGTATAAATAAGGAGGCTAGCGCCTCACTTAGACACACACCTCACTTGCTCATTGAGAGACAAGTTTCGAAATTGCAGTTGAATAAGAAGGAGAGAGAGTGGAGCATCTTTTGGGAGAGGATCTTCTGCATTAGTTTAAGTTATCTCTTGGCATTGTATTGGCTATCTATAATAAGGAAGTTTTGTTGGGTTTTCTTCCCCTAGAGGGTTTCCCAGGATAAATGTTGTCTCTTGTGATTGTGTATTTCTCAGTGATCTTGCATTATGCTATTGTTATCTATTGAAATGAAAAGAACTATAATAATGGCTTAAACATTAACATGGTATCAGATCCAAGCTGAAGAGAGCATCTTTCACAAGAGAAAAGTGAAAAACGTCACTGTTTCCATACATGCAAATAAGGGTTTTTTTGTTGGTGAGGTATTTCAACCCTTAAACCATCTAGAAAAGTGTGCTCTCCCCCAATGATCATTTTGGCATCTTCAGCACACCCTTTCAGTGGCTAGATCTCTCAGAAAGCGAAACCCTAGTTTTCACAAAGTACCGGAAAACCAGAGTACCATAGTACCAGAGGTACCAGAAAACCAGAAGCACCAGTCCAGAAACCCGCAGATCAAGTTTGAGGGGGGTAAAAGTTGGATTTTTGAAATTCTGACTACACCAACTTACTCGCCTCAGCTCAGCGCATCTATCCCCTGGATCAAAATTTCAAAATTTGAAATTTGAAAAATTAGGGTTTCCTCATAAAACCCTAAGTTGTAGTTGCAGTTGCAGTTGTAGTCTCAGAATCAGTTGCAGTTGCAGCTGTACTACCAGTTGCAGTCACCCTTGAAGTTTTTAAAAAGTTGGTAATGATTACCATTGCTGCCAGATGGTGCCACCACCTGCAAATGCTATTAGAGGTATGTACTCACATATGTTTAAATGGTTAAACTTTAAAGAGTATTTGCAGGAGAAGGGATCTCTTGCCAGAGATCCAACACATTCAGAGGAATGATGCAACCCAGGTGTGATTATTCTGATATGCATCCATTTGTTATATTGATCAATGTTGCATCATTCTAACCTTTTCTGAGTCAATGTATTAGATGGATTAAAAGTTGAGATTATAGAGCTTATCCTCTAACCCAAACTTATGTCAAGATAGTGTATTGTCTTAGTACAGAAGACAGGTTGAAGAAATCACTTGTCATCTTGAGTGAAGGAGACTCGGAAGAAAAGAAAGCACTCATTCCTGAGGACAAGGCTCCAGGTTTGATTAATCAAGTTGATAATATTCAAAGGTACACATGACAAGTTGATGATTATAGTTGAGATAGCAGTCTTTGTAAAGAATTATACTTGATAGCATGTGAGCATATAGAAGAAAATGCTTTGCCTTATACAACTAACACATTCTCTAGGAGAAACCTCGTGTGTTAGTTCCAGGTTTCCATGGAAGAATGTTTGATCACAACACTATGAGAGTGTTGACCTTATTTCCTATTGTATTCCTTACCTTTAATCTTTGTTTCAGATAAATTACAAGTGATAGCTCTAAAGGAGCTACTGTGATGATTGTTCGTGCTATTGCTTTATATTATCAGAAGGATATTATTCTTGCTTGTTGTTTTGTTGACCTTGCTCCAGGTCACAGGTAATAACCTTGAGGAAGCTATAGTGAAGGTTGCAGAAGGCAACGTGCTAAAGGAGAGACCATAAATGAAGCAATCATCATGGGAAAAGAAGAAGGTGGCTTGAATAAGATAAAGGGTCACTCAGAAGCTGCCATGACCCACACCATTGAGAATCCATGTGAACTTTGGCATAGAATATTAGCTCACATTAACTACAAGGCGCTACCATACATATGCAAAGCGGTCACAGGTTTACCAGAACTCAAGGTTGACCATGAAGGCATATGCAATGGATGTGCACAAGGGAAGAACATCAAGAACCCTTTTCCGAAGAGAGACAACAAAGYARAAGGAGTCCTAGAAATCATCCATTCAGATGTGTGTGGCCCAATGCCATCGTCCTCCATGAGTGGGTATGCATACTATGTATCATTCATTGATGATTATTCTCGTAAGACCTAGGTATATTTTTTGAAATCTAAAAATGAAGTGTTCAACAAGTTCAAGGAATTCAAAGCCTTGATAGAGAATCTTTCTGAAAGAAAGACTAAGATACTCATGCTAGATAATGGAGGAGAATATACCTCAAAATATTTTGTGAACTTATGCAAAGATGTTGGGATCAAGAGGGAACTCACTACTCCCTATAATCCCCAACAAAATGGTGTAGCTGAACAAAAGAACATAACGATAATGGAAGCTGCGAAAACTATGATCCATGATCAATATCTTCCTATGTGCTTATGGGCAGAAGAAACAATGGAAGTTGTATATGTGCAGAAATGATTGTCCCATAGTGCACTTGGGCTCAAGACCCCGGAAGAGATGTTCACCGGAAAGAAGCCAGAGGTAAGCCATCTCAAAATATTTGGCTTCCTAGTATTTATTCATATACCGAAAGAGAAGAGAAACAAGTTGGAACCTTCAGGAAAGAAGGGAATATTTGTGGGATATTGTGAGGTCTCCAAGGCCTTCAGAATCTATATACCAACCAGGTCACTATCACATTGAGTTCAACAGGGATGTGACCTTTGATGAAGATGCAACGCTCAAGAAATCAAGAAGATGCCAACTTGAAGAAGTATATGAATATGAACCCGTAATCCCCAGAATCGTAGTGAGGGAGGTTCCCAGAGCCGCAGAACCAGTGAGGGAAGTCGTAACTTCCCCTGATGAGGAAATTCTAGAAGACCGTGATATATTAGAAGTTCAAGAACCTCCTCAGATGACGATCCTCCATAAAAGAAAGGTAGCTTGGGCTAGAGAGCTTATTCAAGATGGAGAGAAGTATGGTTTTCCCGAAGGAACTATGAGACAGGTGAAAAGACCAAAGCCATTATCTAGTTATACGGCTTTGATGTGTGATCTTCTAGAGGAGGAGCCTACCTACTTTGAAGAAGCCATTCATAGGAAAGAATGGGCAGATGCCATGATAGAGGAATACCAATCCATAATAAAGAACGAAGTATGGGAAATAGTTCCCAGACTGAAGATTAAAGATGTGGTATCCTTCAAATGGCTCTTCAAAATAAAACATTTTTCTGATGGAAGTATTGAGAAGTATAAAGAAAGATTTGTCGCTCATGGATTTTCTCAAAAGGAAGGCATTGACTATGAAGAGACATTCGCTCCTGTAGCCAGATACACTTTGATTATAACCATCATAGCTCTTGCAGTTAAGATGAAGTGGAAGTTACACCAGATGGACGTGAAGACAACCTTCCTAAATGGTTTCATCGAAGAGGAAGTGTATATAGAGAAACCTCAAGGATTTGAAGTTGAAGACAGGAAGTCTCATGTCTGCAGGTTGAAGAAAGCCTTATACGGATTAAAGAAAGCCCCTAGAGCTTGGTATGGCCGTATAGATAGTTTCCTGACGAGCTTAGGCTTTACCAAGAGTAAAGCTGATTCTAACCTCTACTTCAAGGTCATGAACGATGAGCCTGTAATACTATTATTGTATGTGGATGACTTATTCTTAACCAGAGAAGAAAATCTCATCACTGAATGTAAGAAGAGACTTACCTCAGAATTTGAAATGAGAGACCTTGGCCTAATGCATTATTTCCTAGGTCTTGAGGTATGGTAGAGTCCAGAGAGGATCTTCCTTAACCAAGGGAAGTATGTAGTCAAAATACTGAAGATATTCGACATGTTGGAATGCAAGTCCATGAATACACCCATGGAAGCAAAGATGAAGCTGTTGGTCGACACTTCGTCATAATTGATTGATGCCACGTTGTATAGACATATTATTGGATCACTGATGTACCTGACGAACACCAGACCAGATATTTGTTTTGTCGTGAACAGCTTGAGTCAGTTTCTGGTAGAACCCAAACATGTTCACCTAGTCGCTGCAAAACATGTGATGAGGTACCTTAAGGGTACAATAGATTGTGGTCTCAGCTATGATGGAGATCATAATTTCACATTGAGTGGATATACTGATGCAGATTGGGCAGGAAGTGTTTTTGACAGGAAAAGAACTTTAGGATATTGTTTCAGTTTGGGATCAACCATGATCTCATGGCAGAGTAGGAAGCAATCTAGCATTTCTCTCAGCACAGTGGAAGCAGAATACATTGTTGCATGTTCTACCAGCTGTGAAGCTATATGGCTTTGAAAGTTGTTGACTGACCTATTTGACTTAGAGATGAAAGCAACCATGATCCTATGTGACAATCAGAGCTGCATAAAGATGACAGAGAATCATGTATTCCACGACAGGTTGAAGCACATAGAGATCCGATATCATTACATCTGTGACATGGTGCACAGAGGATCCTTAAATCTCCAGTACATTAGCACGGATGAACAGGTTGTTGATGTGTTGACCAAGCCTCTATCTCATATAAAGTTTGAGCACTTTTGAGATAAGCTTGGTATAGTCCGAAAGGACCTTCCTCGAAAGGGGGAGTAGTCATTGTGATGAGACATCTCTTGCTTTCAACCTGATGGTTGTGATGTAAAGCAAGATGATGTGATGTGACTAGTACTGTGCTTCCGACTGGATAGTTTTGACGTAAAGTCAGTCTAGTATCCTGCTTCCGACCTGATGATTGTGACGTAAAGAAGGATGAGTACCTTGCTTCCGACCTGATGGTTGTGACGTAAAACAAGATGATGTGATGAGACTAGCATTGATCTTCCAGCTGGATAGTTGTGACGTAAAGCTAGTCTAGTATCCTTCTTCTGACCTGATGGTTGTGAAGTAAATCAGGACGAGCATCTTGCTTCCGGCTTGACAGCTGTGACGTAAAGCAAGACGATGAGATGAGACTAGCACTGTGCTTCTGGATGGATAGCTGTGATGTAAAGCCAATCTAGTATCCTGCTTCCATCTTGATTGTTGTGACGTAAAGTAGGACGAGTATCTTGCTTCCAGCTTTATTGTTGTGATGTAAAGCAAGACTATGAGATGAGACTAGAAATGTGCTTCCAACTTGATAGCCGTGACGTAAAGAAAGTCTAATATTATTATGATGAGCCAGCCTCGTGCTATGATGATGATGATGATGATGTATCAGTTTTATACTAATACATATTGATGTAGATGATGATTGCATTCCTTTGAGAATGACGATGTTGCCGATGAAGAAAACTTCCGATGATTTATAGATACACCAATCAGTGTTCCAAGATGATATTGATGATATTGTCCTCTCACCCACTTGATGTTGTTGATGATGTTGTCCTCTCTCTCTCACATGATGTTTTTGAAGAATACCCTTGTTGTTAAGGGGGAGTGTTAAAATAATGTAACTGCAAAGTGCATTCTTATTATTATTTGATATATTATTCATTGGATCAATCCCCATTGTGGATTGATCATGTCATCTATTGTATAAGGACCAAATCCCCTTTTGTGGATTGGTCATAGTGTAATTGTAAAAGGCGAAAGAAGAAGTCGGCCCCATAATATATCAAGAGGCCCCAAAATATAATAAAGGTGGTTATAACCACCCAGTTGGAGAAGTCGGCCCTACCAGTGAAGAGACACTTCACACGTGCCAGTTTTGTATAAATAAGGAGGCTAGCGCCTCACTTATACACAAACCTCACTTGTTCATTGAGAGACAAGTTTCAAAACTGTAGTTGAAGAAGAAGGAGAGAGAGTGGCGCATCTTTTGGGAGAGGATCTTCTGCATTAGTTTAAGTTATCTCTTGGCATTGTATTGGCTATCTATAATAAGGAAGTTTTTTTGGGTTTTCTTCCCCTAGAGGGTTTCGCCGGCTAAATGTTGTGTCTCTTGTGATTGTGTATTTCTCAGTGATCTTGCATTATGCTATTGTTATCTATTGAAATGCAAAGAACTATAATAATGTCTTAAACATTAACAATTTGCACCATAGAGCTCTTTGGGTGCTAACAGAGATTTCTATTGGATTTCCATATTTCAATACAAAATACCAAGATGTGTGCAAAGGGTGTGCACTCGGAAAGAACACCAAGACTTCATTTCTGAGTAGTGATAACATAGCAATGTGGATTCTAGATTTGTTACATTTAGAAGTATGTGGGTTGATGTCAACAATATCTTTGAGTGGGTTTGAGTATTATGTTACTTTTATAGATGACTTCTCCAGGAAGACCTGGATTTACTTCATGAAGACCAAGAGTTAAGTCTTCAGTTGGTTTCAAGAGTTTAAAGCTCTTGTGAAGAACCAGACAGGAAGGAAAATCCAAGTGTTGAGGTCTGACAATGGGGGTGACTATACCTACAATAAATTCAAGAACTTTGGTATAAAGGAGGGGATCAAAAGAGATTTAGCATTTCCATACAACCCACACCAACATGGGGTTACAGAAAGAAATAACATAACCATTGTTGGAGCAACAAAATCCATGTTACATGATCGGGATCTACCGATATTTCTTTGGGATGAGTCATGCAGCATAACTATTTACATTCAGAATAGGAGTCCTCATAGGGCATTGGGGAATAAAACTCCTAAGGAGGCTTTTACAAGAAAGAAGCCTGAGGTTGGGCACTTTCACATCTTTTTTATGGTATGCTCATTTTACCATATACAATGTTACATCATTGTCACCCAACCATAGGCACTTACACATACTACCCCCTAGAACAATAACCATTTCTTAGATAGATTATGTACATGAAGCAAGTCTTATTAGATAAACCCTAGCCAGAAATACTAACATAGTTATAAAAACAACACAATATCAATAGAGTGTACCTTTACCAAGAGAAGCGCACAAGAGAGAGATATTAGAAAGGCTGAGCAAGGAGATACTTATGTTAAGGTTTAAGATATTATTAGGTTTATTTTCAATTTACTAGATAACCATAGCATAGATAGGATCACTGAGAGAAACACAATCACAAGATACACAAAATTTGTCCTGGGAAACCCTCATGGGGAAGAAAACCCAGAAAAAACTTCCTTAATATAGATAGCCAATACAATGCCAAGACAATAAACCAAACACTAGAGAATATCCTCTATTAAGCAATGCGTCTCTCTCTCTCCTCCTTCTTCCGACAACTGGTAATTGCAGCTTCCTTCAAACTTGCGCAATAGATGAGTGAGCTGAGTGAGTGTACAAATGAGGCGTTGGCTTCCTTTATTTATACAAAATGGTAGGTGTTGAATGCTAATGTTTTATGCCATTAGTATAGTTCTTTGCATTTCAATAGATAAGAGCAACATAAGAACAAGATCACTGAGAAATACACATTCACAAGAGACACAACATTTATCTTGGGAAACCCTCTAGGGGAAGAAAACCCAGCAAAAATTTCCTTATCATAAATTGCCAATACAATGTTAAGAGATAACTCAAACCAATACAGAAAGTCCTCTCCAAAAGATGTGCCACTCTTCTCCCTCTCTCCAACTGGTAAGTCACAACTTGCCTCTTAGAAATGAGCAAGTGTGTTGTGTGTCAAAGTGAGGCGCTAGCCTCTCTATA
>ML803266.1:81117-91323 GCA_009831015.1 Picea engelmannii
TACAATTACCGACTTAGTTAATCCTCAATGGGGATTAACCTAATAATAAAAATAATAATAATGACATGATTAATCCACAATGGGGATTTAATCCAATAACAAAATAATAAGAATGCCCTTCGCAGTTACATTATTTCAACATCTTCTCCCTCTCTCCAACTGGTAAGTTGCAACTTGCCTCTTAGAAATGAGCAAGTGTGTTGTGTGTCAAAGTGAGGCGCTAGCCTCTCTATATATACAAGTCTGGCACGTGTGAAGTGTCTTCACTGGCAGTGCCGACTTCTCACTCTAGGTGGGTAAACACACCTTTATTATATTTCTGGGTCTCAATAATAACTACTGGGGCCGACTTCTTATTCTGCCTATTACAATTGTTTGTTGACCAATCCGCAAAAGGGGATTTGGTCCTAATATAATAACCGACATGATCAATCCACAATGGGGATTGATCCTATGAATAATATAACAATAATAAGAAGAATACTCTTTGCAGTTATATTATTTCAACATTGAAAAGGTGTCTCTTCGTTGGGTAGGGCCAACTTATCTGCTGAGTAGTTAAAACCACTTTAAATTGCCTGGAGGCCGACTTCTCAATTTGCATAATACAATTAGGGTTTGACTAATCTGCAAAAGGGGATTTGGTCAATTACAATGCCCAACATGATCAATCCACAAAAGGGGATTGATCTAATTAATAATAAATCAACAATAAATAGAATACTCTTTGTCGTTAGAATATTTCAACATTCCCCCTTAACAAGAAGGGTATTCTACAACATCATAAAGAGAGAGAGAGGGAAACAACATCAACAACATATGGAACACTGATTGACATATCTATAAATCATCGGAAGTTTTTCTCATCATCAATATCATCATTCACAGTAGAGAGATGGAATGGTATCATCATCTTTTGCATCAACATGGATTGGTATAACACTAATACATCATCATCAATAACAACACAAGGCTGATACAACATCAACAACAACAATATCACAACACAAAGGTTGGAGCATCATCATCAACAACAACATCATAGCATGAGGGCTGGAGCATCATCATCATCAACAACATTACAACATGAAGGATGAAGAATCATCAACATAAAAACTAGGTTGGAAATCTTCAGCATGAAGTTGGCATCTCATCAACATCAACACGAGGCTGGCATCACAACAACATCGGCATGAAGATGGAAATCTTCAGCACTAGGTTGACATCACAACAACATCATCTTCGCAACATCATCACGAAGCTGGAAATCTTCAGCACTAGGCTGGCATCACAACAACATCAACACGAAGCTGGAAATCTTCAACACTAGGCTAGCATCACAACAACATCAGCACGAAGATGGAAATCTTCAGCACTAGGTTGGCATCAACACTACTCCCCCTTTCGAGGGAGGTCCTTTCGGACTACACCAAGCTTATCTCGAAAGTGATCAAAATTTACATGAGATAGAGGCTTCGTCAACACATCAACAACCTGTTCATCTGTGCTAACATATTGGATATTTATGGCTCCTCTCTACACCATATTATAGATGTAATGATATTAGATCTCTATGTGTTTTGACTTGTAAAGGAACACAAGGTTCTCTATCATCTTTATGCAACTCTAGTTATCACATAGGATCATGGTTGCTTCCATCTCTAGATCAAATAGACTTGTCAACAACTTCCGAATCCATATAGATTCACAACTAGCGGAACATGCAACAATGTATTCTACTTATGTCGTGTTCGGAACAATTCTTGATTGCTTCCTACTCTGTCATGAGATCATGGCTGAGCCCAGACTGAAACAACATCATGAAGTGCTCTTTTTGTCATAGACACTTCCAATCCATTCTAAATCAATATAACCACTAAGTCTGAAGTGATGATCACCATTATAACTGAGACCACAATCTAATGTACCCTTAAGGTACCTCATCACATATTTTGCAACAAATAGGTGAACACATCTGGGCTCTACCAGAAATTGCCTCAAAGTGTTCACAACAAAACATATATATGGCCTGGTGTTAGTTAGATACATCAACGACCCAATGATTTGTCTATACAACGTAACATCAATCAATTATGATGAAGTGTCAACCAGGAGCTTCAACTTTGTTTCCATGGATGTATTCATGGATTTTCACTCCAGCATATCAAATCTCTTCAGTATTTCAACTGCATACTTCCCTTGATTAAGGAAGATCTTCTCTGGGCTCTACCAGACCTCAAGACCTAAGAAATAGTGCATTAGGCCAAGGTCTTTCATCTCAAATTATGCAGTGAGCTTCTTCTTACAATCAATGATGAGCTTTTCTTCTCTAGTTAAGAATAGGTCATCTACATACAACAAAAATATAACAGGCTCATCATTCATAACCTTGAAGTAAAGGTTAGAATCAGCGTTACTCTTAGTAAATCCCAAGCTTGTTAGGAAACTGTCAATCCTTCCATACCAAGCTCTAGGAGCTTGCTTCAATCCATACAGATCCTTCTTCAACTTGCATACATGAGTCTTCATGTCTTCAAATTCAAACCCTTGAGATTGTTCTATATACACTTCTTCTTCAATGACACCATTCAAGAAAGTTGTTTTCACGTCTATCTGATGTAGCTTCCACTTCATCTTAGCTGCAAGAGCTATGATGGTTCTGATTGAAGTGTATTTGGCTACAGGAGAAAATGTATCTTCATAATCAATGCCTTCCTTTTGAGAAAAGACACAAGAAAAAAAACTTTCTTTATATTTCTCAATACTTCCATTAGCAACATGTTTTATTTTGAAAATCCATTTGGAAGATACCACATCCTTGCTCTTCGGTCTGGGAACTATTTCCCATACATCATTCTTTATAATGGATTGGTTTTCTTTTGTCATGGCATATACCCATTCTTTCTTTTGAATAGATTTTTCAAATCAAGTAGGCTCCTTCTCTAAGAGATCACACATCAAATCCATATAACTGAAGAATGTCTTGGGTTTCTTCACTTGTCTCATGGTTCCTTTGGGGGAACCATACTTCTCTCCATATTGAATAAGTTTCCTTGCCCAAGCTAGCTTTCTCTTGTGAGAGATCGTCATCTGGGGAGGTTCTTGAGATTCTATTATGTCATTTATAGAATCTCCTCATCAGGGGAAGTTATGACTCACCTCACTGGTTCTGCAACTCTCAGAGCCACAAGTTCTTCTTCATATACTTCTTCAAGTTGGCATCTTCTTGATTTCTTGAGTGTTGCATATTCATCGAAGGTTACATCCCTGTTGATCTAAATATGATGGTAACCTGATATATAAACTCTAAAGGCTTTGGAGACCTCACAATATCCAACAAATATTCCCTTCTTTCCTGAAGGGTCCAACTTGGTTCTCTTCTCTTTCGAAATGTGTACAAATATTGGGCATCCACATATTTTGAGATGGATTACTTCTAGCTTCTTTCGGAGAAGATATCTTCTAGGGTTTTGAACCCAAGTGCACTATGGGACAATCTATTTTGTACATACACAGTTCTTGTTTCTTCTGCCCATAAGTGCATTGGAAGATCTTGATTATGGATCATGGTCTTCATTGCTTCCATTATAGTTATGTTCTTTCTTTCCGCTACACCATTTTGTTGAGGATTGTAGGGAGTGGTAAGCTCCCTTTTAATCCCTACATATTTCCAAAATTTTGCAAACTCTTTTGATATGTATTCTCCTCCATTATCTGACCTGAGTATCTTGATATTTATTTCAAAAAGATTCTCTATCAAGGCTTTGAATTCCTTGAATTTACTTAACACTTTATCTTTTGATTTCAAAAAGTAAACCCGGGTTTCGCGAGAATAGTCATCAATAAAAGATACATAGTATACATACCCATTGATGGATGTTGGTGGCATTGGGCCACATACATATGAGTGAAAGAGCTCTAGGACTCCTTCTGCTTTACTATCTCTCTTCGAGAAAGGGTTCTTGATGTTCTTTCCTTATGCACATCCATTGCACACACCTTCACGATCAACCTTTAATTCTGGTAGACCTGTGACTGCCTTGCTTACATATGGTAATGCCTTGTAGTTGATGTGGGCTAATATTCTTTGCCAAAGTTCACATGGATTCTCAATGGAGTGGGTCAAGGTTGCTTCTGAGTGACCCTTTAGCTTATACAAGCGACCTTCTTTTCCAATAACAATTGCTTCTTCCATGGTTTTTCCTTTGGGCCACACAAGAACTGCTCCATCTATGAAGGCAACTATGAAGCCTTTCTTATATAAAGCTAAGATAGAAAGTAAGTTCTTTGTCAAACCTGGTACATATAGTACATCCTTCATTTTCATTGGGGTCCTTGAATGAAGTTTGTATTTGATTCTCCTACTCCTTTGATAGGGTATTTATAATCATCTCCAAGTGTAAATTTATAGGGAAACTTATTTTCTATAAGGCAAGAGAGAATGTCTCTTTGCCCTGTAATGTGCTTGGAAGCACCACTTTTTATGAGCCAAGTGTCCTTACCAAGTGACACTAATCCTGAGAGGGAAGAGATTAAGACATAGTCTTCAATCTGTTCTTTTATCATCTTTGTGGGTGGCTCTTCATCTTCAACTGCATGGGCATGGTGCATCTTGTTTCTCTTCTTGTATTCTTCTCGCCTAGATGGAAAATTCTTAGCAATATGTCCCATCTTGTCACAATGGTAACATTGGTAGGATGAAAAATCTTTTTCTCTTCTTTGACCTTTCTGAAACTTCTGGAATCTCCGAGGGTGAGATTCTTTATGTATGAATTTGCTTTGGGGGTGAGACTCCTTATGAGTTTCTTTCTAGAAGTAAGACCTCTTTCTTCCTCCTTTAGTATGAGTATCTAGGGCTTGATCTTTATATTTTGATAGAAATGCTTCTCGGTTAGCTACTCTTGCTTCTTCTTGAACACATTCTTCCTAAAGACTGTCAAAGTGTAATTTATCCTTTCTAGCACAAATAGTTTGGATGAATGCATCCCAAGGTCTTGTGAGACCATTAATGGCTGTAATTATAAGTTTGTCTTCATCTATAGTATCTTCAATTGCTTCTAGTTGTTCTTTGAATTGTGATATTCTGGAGAAATATTCATGAATTATTTCTCCTCTTTGCATCCTTGTAATTTTGAGTTGAGTTCTTAGATTCATATTTCAATTGATGTTCCTTCCTTCATATAGTCTGGTTAGGGAAACAAACATTTATTTTGGAGTCTTCTTTGAAGCCACTTGAGGAATCAAGTGATCTTTAATACAATCTGCAATGATTCTTTTGGCCCTAACTGTGTCCTTTTGGTGTTTTTCTTTAGCTGCAGCATCGACAGGTTCTGCTACATCTTTAATGAATCTTGCTAGGTCATTTTCTTCAAGAATGAGTGCAATCGTATAATTCCAGACACGAAATTTTTCCACACCTTCTATCTTGGCAACAAGCTTAGTGCTTGCCATCTTTACCTGGAGCTAGGAAAATGAAAAAAAATTGAAAATGTTTAGAATTTAATTTTGAACTTACCAGGAGGTGCACTTGGTTGAGGCGAGTATCTTGGTGCAGTTAGATTTTAGAAAATCCAAAATTTTCCCCTTCAAACTTGACCATCGTATTTCTCCACTGGTACTTCTGGTTTTCTGGTACTTCTGGTACCAGTGAAAACTAGGGTTTCACTTTCTGGGAGTTCTATCCACTGAAAAGGTGCGTTGAAGGTGCCAATGATTTCCCTAGGCGAGGGCACACTTTTCTAGATGATTTTTGAGATGAAATTTCTCTTCAGTAAAAGCCCAAATATTCTTGTACGAAAACAATGACGTTTTTCTTTATCCAATGAAAGATGCTCTCTTCAGCTTACCTCTGAAACCATGTTAAGGTTTAAGCTATTACTAGGTTTCTTTTCAATTTACTAGATAACCATAAAATAGATAGGATCACTGAGAGAAACACAATCACAAGATACACAAAAATTATCTTGGGAAACCCTCACGGGGAAGAAAACCCAACAAAAACTTCCTTAATATAGATAGTCAATATAATGCCAAGACAATAAACCAAACAATAGAGAATATCCTCTACTAAGAAATGCGCCTCTCTCCTCCTTCTTCCGGCAACTGGTAATTGCATCTTCCTTCAAAATTGCGCACTAGATGAGTGAGCTAAGTGAGTGTACAAATGAGGCGTTGGATTCCTTTATTTATACAAAATAGCAGTTGTCTCTTCGCTGGATAGAGATGACATGTCTTCTGAGTGGCTAAAACCACTTTAAATTGGCTGGGGGATGACTTCTTAATTTGCACAATACAATTAGGGTTTGACCAATCCGCAAAAGGGGATTTGATAAATTACAATGCCCGACATGATCAATCCACAAAAGGGGATTTATCTAATGAATAATAAATCAATAATAAATAGAATACTCTTTGCAGTTACAATATTTCAACAACTTCACTACTGCAGTTGTTGCATCACCTTCCTCAGACTTGCGCCTCTTTCTTCCCTTCGTTGAACTGGTACAACTATTACTCCTAGACTTGAACCCTTAACTGCAGAGTGAGTGAATGTGTGTCAAATGAGCTAGCGCATGCCTTTATTTATACTAGTATGTCCAAGTGACTTTTCATGTGGGATCAACTTTTCTTTCTGGAGCCTTCTAATTCTTTATTATTATTCTCCTTGGGCCAACTTCTCTTTTAGGGTATTTCCACATCTATTTAATGGTTCTCTTTCTTTCAAAATATTCTTCTCTAAGAACAAAGGTTGTCCTGGGGGTTAATGTTAATGTTTAAGCCATTATTATAGATTTTTTCATTTCATTAGATAACAATAGCATAATCCAAGACCACTGAGAAATACACAATCACAAGAGACACAACATTTATCCTGGGAAACCCTCTAGGGGAAGAAAACCCAACAAAACTTCCTTAATATAGATAGCCAATACAATGCCAAGAGATATCTTATGACAATACAGAAAGTCCTCTCCTAGATATGCACCACTCTCTCTCTCCTTCTCCGGTAGCAGATCTGAACTTGTCTCTCAAACTGAGAAAGTGATTTGTGTCTAAGTGAGGCACTAGCCTCCTTTATTTATACAAGTCTGGCACGTGTGAAGTGTTTCTTCACTGGCAAGACCGACTTCTTAAACTGGGTGGGTAAACCCATCTTTATTATAATTCTGGGTCTCTTTAATATCTGTTGGGGATGACTTCTTATTCTGCCTATTACAATTGTCTTTTGACCAATCCACAAAAGGGGATTTGGTCCTATTACAATAACCGACATGATCAATCCACAATGGGGATTGATTCTATGAATAATATATCAATAATAATAAGAATACTCTTTGCAGTTACATTATTTCAACACTCCCCCTTAACAATAAGGGTATTATTCAACAACATCATGCGAGAGAGAGAGGACAACATCATCAACAACATCAAGTGGGTGAGAGGACAACATCATAAATATCATCTTGGAACACTGGCTAGCATATCTATAAATCATCGGAAGTTTTCTTCAACGACAACATCATCATTCTCAAAGGAATGTCATCATCATCTGCATCAATATGTATTAGTATAAAAACTAATACATCATCATCATCACAGCACAAGGCTGGCTCATCATAATACAGGATTGGCTTTACGTCACAGCTGTCAAGCTGGAAGCTCAATACTTGTCTCATCTCTTTGTCTTGCTTTACGTCACAACACTCAAGCTGGAAGCAAGATACTCATTCTACTTTACGTCACAACCATCCAGTCGGAATCAGGATACTAGACTGGCTTTACGTCATAGCTATCCAGCCGGAAGCTCAGTGCTAGTCTCATCATATCATCTTGCTTTACATCTGACAACTAGGTCAGAAAAAAGGAACATCTCTTCTTTCTTTACATTTGACAACTGGGTCAGAAGCAAGGAACATCTCATCTTGCTTTACGTCTGACAACTGGGTCAGAAGCAAGGAACACATCTAATCTTGCTTTACGTCTGAAAACTAGGTCAGAAGCAAGGAACACATCTCATCTTTCTTTACGTCTGACAACTAGGTCAGAAGCAAGGTACACGTCCTGCTTTATGTCACAACCACAAGGTCAGAAGCAGGGAATATCTCATCATGACAACTACTCCCCCTTTCGAGGAAGGTCATTTCGGACTATTCCAAGCTTATCTCGGAAGTACTCAAACTTCACACGAGATAGGGGCTTGGTCAACACGTCAGCAACATGTTCATCTGTGCTAATGTACTGGAGCTTTAAGGCTCCTCTCTATATCATGTCACGGATGTAATGATAACGGATCTCTATGTGCTTTGACCTGTCATGGAATACAGGATTCTCTATCATCTTTATGTAGCTCTGGTTATCACATAGAATCAAGGTTGCTCTCATCTCTAAGTCAAATAGGCTGGTCAACAACTTTTGAAGCCATATAGCTTCGCAGCTAGCAGAACATGCAACAATGTATTCTGATTCCACTATGCTAAGAGCAATACTAGATTGCTTCCTACTCTGCCACGAGATCATAGTTGATCCCAAACTGAAACAACATCCTGAAGTGATTTTCCTGTCAGAAACACTCCCTGCCCAATCTGCATCGGTATATCCACTAAATGTGAAATTATGATCTCCATCATAGCTGAGACCATAATCTATTGTACCTTTAAGGTACCTCATCACATGTTTTGCAGCCACTAGGTGAACACGTCTAGGTTCTACTAGAAATTGACTCAAGGTGTTCACGGAAAAACAAATAGCTGGTCTGGTGTTCGTTAGGTACATCAACGATCCAATAAGCTATCTATACAGTGTGGCATCAATCAATTATGACGAGGTATCGACCATCAGCTTTAGCATCGCTTCCATGGGTGTATTCATGGGCTTACATTCCAACATGTCGAATCTCTTCAATATTTCGACTATATACTTCCCTTGGTTAAGGAAGATCCTCTCAGGACTCTGCCATACCTCAAGACCTAGGAAATAATGCATTAGGCCAAGGTCTTTCATTTCAAATTCCGAGGCAAGTTTCTTTTTACATTCAATGATGAGATTTTCTTCTCCAGTTAAGAATAAGTCATCCACATACAACAGTAAGATTATTGGCTCATTATTCACGATTTTGAAGTAGATATTTGAGTCTGCTTTACTCTTGGTAAAGCTTAAGCTCGTAAAAAAACTATCTATACGACCATACCAAGCTCTAGGAGCTTGCTTCAATCCGTATAAGGCTTTCTTCAATCTGTAGACATGAGACTTCCTGTCTTCAACCTCAAATCCTTGAGGTTGCTCTATATACACTTCCTCTTCGATAACACCGTTTAGGAAAGTTGTCTTCACATCCATCTGGTGCAACTTCCACTTCATCTTAGCTGCAAGAGCTATGATGGTTCTGAATGAAGTGTATCTGGCCACAGGAGCGCATGTCTCTTCATATTCAATGCCTTCCTTCTGGGAAAAGCCACGAGTGACAAATCTTGCTTTATACTTCTCAATACTTCCATCAACAACATGTTTTATTTTGAAGAGTCATCTGGAGGATACCACATCTTTATTCTTCGGTCTGGGAACTATTTCCCATACTTCGTTCTTCATTATGGATTGGTATTCCTCTGTCATGGCATCTGCCCATTCTTTCCTCTGAATGGCTTCTTCAAAGCAGGTAGGCTCCTCTTCTAGGAGATCACACATCAAAGATGTATAATTGGAGAACGACTTTGGTCTTTTCACCTATCTCGTAGTTCCTTGGGGAACACCGTACTTCTCTCCATCTTGAATAAGCTCTCTAGCCCATGCTGACTTTCTTTTATGGAGGATCGTCATCTGAGGAGGTTCTTGCACTTCTACTATATCATGGTCTTCTAGAAGTTCCTCATCAAGGGAAGTTATGACTTCCCTCACTGGTTTTGCAGCTCTGGGAACCTCCCTTATTGCAGTATTGGGGATTACGGGTTCCTCTTCATATACCTTTTCAAGCTGGCATCTTTTAGATTTCTTGAGCGCTGCATCTTCATCAAAGGTCACATCCCTGTTGATCTCAATGTGATGTTGACCTGGTATATAGATTATGAATGCCTTGGAGACCTCACAGTATCCCACAAATATTCCCTTCTTTCCTGAAGGGTCCAACTTGTTTCTCTTTTCTTTAGGTATATGAATAAACACTGGACAACCAAATATTTTTAGATGGCTTACCTCTGGCTTCTTTCCGGTGAA
>ML803266.1:92230-115039 GCA_009831015.1 Picea engelmannii
CACTTCATCTTTAGTCTTCAAGAAATATATCTAGGTTTTACGAGAGTAATCATCAATGAATGATACATAATATACATACCCGCTAATGGAGGATGATGGCATTGGGCCACATACATCTGAATGGATGAGTTCTAGGACTCCTTTTGACTTGCTATCCCTCTTCGAAAACGGGTTCTTGATATTCTTCTCCTATGCACATCCATTGTATACGCCTTTATGGTCACCTTTGAGTTCTGTTAAACCTGTGACTGCTTTGCATATGTATGGTAGTGCCTTGTAGTTGATGTGGGCTAACCTTCTGTGCCAAAGATCACATGAGTCTTCAATGGCGTGGGTCATGGCAGCCTCTGAGTGACCCTTTAGTTTATATAATCCATTTTCTTCATTTCCAATGATGATTGCTTCATTTAAGGTTTCTCCTTTAGTCCACATAAGAACTTCTCCATCTATAAAGGAAACTCTGAAGCCTTTCTTCTCTAAAGCTTAAATGGAGAGTAGGTTCTTCTTCAAGCCTGGTACATATAGTACGTCCTTCATTTTTAGTGAATTCCGTGAATTCAGTTTATGGTTTGATTCTCCCACTCCCTTAATGGGATATTGGTAATCATCACCAAGTGTCACTTTCTGAGAAAACTTCTTTTCTGAGATACAAGAGAGAATGTTTCTTTGTCCCGTCATGTGCTTGGATGCACCACTATCAATGAGCCAAGTGTCCTCTCTAGGTGTTACAGATCCCGAGAGGGCTGAGATCAACACATGGTCTTTGATCTCCTCTCTTATCATCTTTGCAGGTGGCTCTTCATCTTCGACTACATGGGTATGGAGCCTCTTTTGTTTTCTCTTGTATTCTTCTCATCTGGCTGGACAAAACTTCGCAATGTGTCCCATCTTGTCACAATGATAGCATTGTATAGATGAGTAGTCTCTTTCCTTTCGTTGTCCTCTCTTATGAAATCTCCTTGGATGAGATTCTTTATGATTGAATTTATTTGATTATTGAGGCTCTTTATGAGTCTCCTTTTGGAATTAGGGTTTCTTCCTTCCTCTTTTGGTGTGAGTAGCTAGGGCTTGATCATCATCCTTAGCTAGTAACGCTTCCCAATTCGCTACTCTTGTTTCTTCTTGGATGCATTCTTCCCATAGACTGTCAAACTTCAGTTTCTCCTTTCTAGCACATATCGTCTGGATGAAAGCATCCCAAGGTCTTGTGAGACCATTTAGGGCCGTCATTATGAGTTCGTCTTTGTCTATGGTATCTCCAATAGCTTCTAGCTGTTCTTTGAATTCTAAGATTCTGGAGAAGTATTCCTGAATCATTTCTCCTTTCTGCATCCTTGTATTCTTCAGTTGAGTTCTAAGATTTATCTTCCAGTTTATGTTCTTTCCTTCATATAGTCTGGTCAAGGCATCAAACATCTCTTTCAGAGTCTTATTATATGACACATAAGGAATCAGGTGGTCTTTTATTGAATCTACAATGATTCTTTTGGCCCTTATTGTGTCATTTTGATGCTTTGCCTTTTTTGTAGCATCGTTGGGTTTTGGTAATTCTTCTTTAACGAATCTTGCTAGGTCATTCTCTTCAAGAATGAGGCCAATCCTATACTTCTAGGCATGGAAGTTTTCCACTCCTTATAACTTGTCAACAAGCTTAATGCTCACAGACATCTTTACCTGGAGCTAGGAAAATGACCGAAAAATGAAAGTGCTCAAAATCAAAAACTGAACTTACCAGGAGGTGCACTTGGCTGAGGCGAGTAGCTTGGTGTGTTTGGATCTGAGAAAATCCAACTTTTGCTCCTCCAAACTTGATCTACGGATTTCTAGACTAGTACTTCTGGTTTTCTGGTATCTCTGGTACTCTGGTACTTTTGGTACATTGGTTTTCTGGTACTTCTGATACTTTGTGAAACTAGGGTTTCACTTTCCGGGAGATCCAGCCACTGAAAAGGTGCACTGAGAGTTCCAAATTGATCCTTAGGGGAGGGCGCATTTTTCTAGATGGTTTCGGGGCTGAAAAGCTTCACCATCAAAATCCCTAATTTTCATGTACGGTAATAGTGACGTTTTACACTTGCAAAAGATGCTTCCTTCAGCTTGGCTCTGGTACCATGTTAATGTTTAAGCCATTATTATAGATGTTTGCATTTCATTAGATAACAATAGCATAATCCAAGACCACAGAGAAATACACAATCACAAGAGACACAACATTTATCCCGGGAAACCCTCTAGGGGAAGAAAACCCAGCAAAACTTCCTTAATATAGATAGCCAATACAATGCCAAGAGATCTCTTATGCCAATACAGAAAGTCCTCTCCTAGATATGTGCCACTCTCTCTCTCTCCTTCTCTGGTAGTAGATCTGAACTTGTTTCTCAAACTAAGCAAGTGAGTTGTGTCTAAGTGAGGCGCTAGCCTCCTTTATTTATACAAGTCTGGCACGTGTGAAGTGTCTCTTCACTGGAAGGGCTGACTTCTCAAACTGGGTGGGTAAACCCACCTTTATTATATTTCTGGGTCTCTTTAATATCTGCTGGGGCCGACTTCTTATTCTGCCTATTACAATTATCTTTTGACCAATCTGCAAAAGGGGATTTGGTCCTATTACAATAACCGACATGATCAATCCACAATGGGGATTGATTCTATGAATAATATATCAATAATAATAAGAATACTCTGTAGTTACATTATTTCAACAGTTAATACCTCTCGCATTTACCAAATCATCAACATCTTTGGTTGCCTAACTTATTCACACATCCCTTCAAAGAAGAGGACAAAGCTAGAGCCCACAATTGAAAAGGGAATATTCGATGGGTATAGCGAGACTTCAAAGGCTTAACGCGTATACATTCATTCCTTGAAGAAGACAACAATTAGGATTGATGTGAAGTTTGAGAAGGACAAAGCCTTTAGGAAGTCTCACGTGTCACCTACAGTAGAGGAGGGGCAACAGGCTCCTCAAGTTCAGGTGAACACACCACAAAGTTCAGGATCACAAGGTTCGACAGTTACAGGTTCCCAGTTTACCAGTTCAGAGGCCACTGGTGCTCAATCTTCAGATGAGAGAGATGAGCAGGAGATTTTTGCTCCATAGGAGACCACTTCAGGGAAGAGGAAGCCAAGATGGCTTTGTACAACCTTGAAGGATGAATAAGAGAATGTGGAAAATCCTAAGAGGACCGTTAGGAGAGAAAATCATTAGAGAGATTGTGTAGTTATATAGATTTGATGAGAAATAATCAAGAATAAGAGCCTTCTACTTATGAGGAGGCAACGAGCCAGTAGGTCTGGAGGGATGCCATGGTGGAAGAGTATGCTTCCATTATAAAGAATGATGTTTGGGAGGTTATACCGAGACCTGAGGGTAAGTCAGTGGTGACTTCCAAGTGGCTATACAAAATCAAACATGTTTTAGATGACAACATTGAGAAATACAAAGCTCGGTTTGTGGCTTAAGGGTTCTCGCGGGTATAGGGAGTTGACTATGATGAGACCTTCGCACTAATTGCGAGATACACTTCTATCAAGGCGATCATATCCATTGCAACATAGATGGGTTGGAGTATACATCAGATGAATGTGAAAACCACATTTCTGAATGGATTCATAAAGGAGGTACATATTGAGCAACCTTAGGGCTTTGAGGTGCCTGGGAGAGAGTATCATTTGTGTCGGTTGAATAAATCCTTGTACAGACTCAAGCAAGCTCCATGATCTTGGTACTTGAGGATTGGTAGTTACTTGTTACAATTGGACTTTGTGAAGAGTGAGGAAGACTCCAACCTATACTACATCTTGGTTGATGATGATCCACTCATTCTTATCTTGTATGTGGATGATCTCTTTCTCATGGGGTCAAATAACCTCATCAAGGAGTGCAAGCAATATCTTGCTTCAGAGTTCGAAATGAAGGATATTGGGTCGATGCACTATTTTTTGGTATTGGAGGTGTTGTAGGAACCAGGACATATTTTTCTTGGACATGGGAAGTATATGTAGTTGACATTCTGTAAAGATTTTAGATGGAGGATTGCAGGCTTATGTCGATACCGATGACAACCAGCTGGAAGAAGTTGAATGCTTCTAAGTACGAGTTGGTAGATCCCACCTTATATCGTCAACTGATTGGATCATTGATGTATTTGGTCAACATTTGACCAAATATTTATTTTGTTGTGAACACTCAATCAGTTTATGGTTCAACCTAAGAGAGTGCATTGGGTGGCAGTAAAACATGTTCTTCGTTACTTGCATGGCACTATGGATTTTGGGATAAGTTATGTCTAAGGGGATGGAGTCAAACTGGTTGGTTTCAGTCACTCAGATTGAGCAGGTAGTGCAATTGATAGGAAGAACACTTTTCGATGTTGCTTTAGTTTGGGATCAACAATAGTGTTGTGGTTCAAAACGAAACATAAGTTATTTGCATTGAGTTCTACCAAGGCAAAGTATATGGCCACCAATTTGGCAAGTTGTGAGGCTATCTAGCTTCGCAAGATGCTTGTTGGGGTATTTGGTCAGCAATTGTATCCGAGTGTGATTCATTGTGACAATTAGAGTTGTATCAAACTCTCAAAAAATCCATTGTTTCATGACCAGTCAAAACACATTGAAATCATATACCACTTCATTCAAGATTATGTTCAGAGAGGGGCAATGCATCTTCAATATATTCTTATAGATGAGCAAGTTGTGAACACCCTCACAAAATATTTGACAAAAATAAAGTTTATTAAATTCAAAGATAAGTTGGGGGTGGTGAAGAACACCTCCTTGCTAAGAGGGAGTGTTGAGTTTTTGTAACTCAGACGGTCTTCTACATATGCTTGGTGTCTTAGTATATGGGGGACATAAAGTGGTCTCTAGATATAAACTTTATATTTATAAAGTTTAAGTGATTTTTTGCTTTATGAGGAATAAAATTATTTAAGTTGTGATAATGAGAGATTATATCACAACCGTAGATCTTAAGCAACCTAGGATTTAATCTGAGCTATTAGATCTAAATAACTTCCTAACTTCCTCATGAAAATAAAATAAAAAAAGAAAATTTAGGGAAAATACACATTTAATTTTATTCATTTTGATGAGGGGAGAGAGAGTGTAAGTGGGAGAGAAGGAGGAGAGAAATTATTGTAGCAAAGGAGGCCACGATTCCCAAGGAGAATAGAGGACAACATTTAATGCAACATGTATAACCACACGTGTGAGAGTAAGCAGGCACATAAATTGAGTAGACAATCGTACAACAACATTAATTACAATGAGGAATCTGACATAGATTTTGAGACATCCATATAACATTAATTGTGCACAGAAATTGAGGCAACATTACAACATTTATTGTAGGAAATTGTACAACAATTTGCTACATATGTCAAGGCACCATATAGTGCATTTATTGCATACTATACAACACAAAAATCAAGGTGGTGGCTGTACATTTCGACTTATAAATTTATGAGTTTGGCATGGAAAACAAGGTGCACTTGTTTCATTTTCTCTCGCTGCAATTTCCATAATTTTTTCTCAAAAACCCTAATATAAAATTTCTTCTCTCTACTGGTTTTCCTTTTAGGGTTTTTCCAGGGGCTTTGCCCAAATTATCTTGTGTCATTTAGTGGCTTGATTTTTTGTTTCCATTGTACAAGTAAATGTTTCAATGTATTTCTGGTTATAAATTTTAGTTGTGAAAATACATTTATGAATGAACATTAAGATGAGACAAGAAATTGGTTGAAACCAAAAACCAAGATTTGAACCTTAAAAATTTACAGTTAAAGGCGGGTGTTGACATAGGTCTAGGTGGGAGGGCACAGTCCAAAAGAACTAGATCTAAACTTTTTCTATTGAAAAATGAGAATTCTAGGTGGGGCACTAAGCCTAGGAACTTAGTGTTCAAGATTGAGCAGGCATGGATCGATGCTCTTATACCAAATGGCATAGCCCTTGACCTCTCAAACACATAAACCCTAGTTAAGAAGTGAAGCACACAACCTAAAGCAACAATTAACCCTAGAACAAGAGAAATATCATGAATAACAAGAGAATATGAAAAACCTCAAGGAGAAATGGCTTATAGTTTATTATGATGGCCAAATGACCTTTATATATGAATACAATGGATCCAGTCAAGTTGCACATAGCCCAAGGGTTGAGAAAGAAATAATAAAAAACTCATGTTTGCAGCCCAAAGGGTGTGGAAAGATGCCAATGCATGCTACACACTAATAACTAGTAACTAAAACAATTGGAAATGATGAACATTGTTTTTAAGAATTGGGCATTGTTGAGTTCTTGTGGACTAAGCTAGGCGTTGCTTGGTCGAGGGTTGTGTCCTCCCTAAAGTGATCACCCTTGCTATTTACATCACATATCATACATTTATTTTGGCCTGGAAATTTTCCAAAGTAATATATGTCATCAAGTCTAACTTTTCCTGAGTACACATAAAATTCTCTTGTCCAAAATTTCTAGCAAAATACACTACATTTCTATCATATACACCAAATTGGCCTCACTCAAGGTAGTCTCTCTCTCCTCTTTAGTAGCTCAAATCTCATCTAACACTTTGAACATAGGGGCAAATGTTCAAGTCATATCTCTAGCAATAATAATACATCCAAGGTCCTCTAAATTAATAGAAATCAACCCACTAGTAATGTATCCCAATACTACAAATATTTTCTCTTCATTTATTACTCTACTTAGAATTATTAGAAAATAATTCTTATCAATATTCCTTTCTTGCATGTTTGGGAACAAAACACAATATCCTATGTGTTGATGATTACAACATCGTGAGACATCCTCCAGGACACGTTCTCCTCTGAGACTGAATTGAGTCAACCTGTGAGAGAGCCCGTGTGATGGGTGTGTCGTTCCTCTCTAGACTGAGATGAGACGATGTGTGCCCCTGTGTGGGGTGAGGATTCCCATGAGATGGGTGTGTCGTTCCTCTCTGGACTGAGATGAGACGATATGTGCCGCTGTGTGGGTGAGCATGCCCATGAAATGGGTGTGTCGTTCCTCTCTGAATTGAAATGAGACGATGTGTACCCTTGTGTGGGGTGAAGGTGCCCATGCGATGGGTATGCGCCAGACTCTGGACTGAGTTGTAATGTCGGTGGTCTCCTTCCTTGTGGACTCAGTTGACTCAGGCTTGAGATGGTACTCCAAATGATTCTCCTGTGGACTCAATGAGATAGAGATCTGTTGAGTAGGACGTCCCTGTGGCTAACACAGGTGGACGTGTCCCTAGTGTCTGAGCACTAGTGGATGTGTGGATCCCTTGCTATATTGTCTTAGAGTAAGATTTACATGTAACCCTAATTGTGATGTAAAGAGTACAGGTCGGCCCCACCATATGTGAAAGATAATTAATGTTTATTGTAATAATTAATTATTTTTTGAGTTATTGAGGTTGGCCTTGTTGTGCCAATAGACACCACTTTTGGTATGTCCAGTCTAGTATAAACAAAGGTGATTACCCCATTGAGGAAACACACAAGTCACTTGTCATTTGGAAAGCAAGTACATTTCTAGGGCTAAAGTGTGCACCTTTCTTGGGTGCAAGTTTCAAGGTAGCAGAGCACCCTCTTGTGTGCATTAGGGTTTCATGGTTGGAGGATATTATCTTGAGAATATAGAAAAGGATTGTTGGGTTTTTCTCCCTTGTTGAGAAGGTTTTTCCTAGGATATTTCTTGTGTTCTTGTGCATGGTTATTCTTCTTGTGATATTGGTTATTGCAGCACCTGTAAATTGTGTAGCTGCATTTTTTCATGGTTCAAGTAAATGCTAAAATGAAATAAACCTCATGCTTGAGCCTCGCATAGTGAAAATTCAACATGGTATCGGAGCATAGGTCTTGAAGAAGCTATTTCACAAGCTTCTAGTAGTCATCCTCTCTCTTCTGCACAATCGTATGACCCTCCTAGGGTTTCCATAAATTCATACGACCCTCTCTTTTTTGGGTGTTCCAACACATAATATCGAAGCGTTGGGGCTAAAAATTTTATAGGGGTGTCCGACCTCCCTCAACGCACCTCCAACAACTCTCAGATTGCAATTCCGAGAATTTTGGATTTTTGGCCCTAGGGTTTCACAATTTTCTACAAAAAATTCAGATTTAGGGTTTCTGCAGCTCATTGAAGGAGCTTTTCAACTCACCAATGTTCTTCTTACTTTCAAAGCTTATTGTTGGCAGTCATAAGCCTAAATAAACCTAAGATTGCTAGCCTAACCTAGTCGTTAAGTTTCCTAGCCCAGTTGGTAAGGGTTTGTGGAGAATCTGAAAACATGATGAACAAAACTATGATGGAAGATAAGATTGATGGATCAAGAGGAAGTACACAATTCCTTAAAACCCTCATCAAAATGGGGTTGCAAAGAGGAAGAACATAACCATCATTGAGGAAACCAAAGAAATGATACATGATCAGAGACTGCCTATGATTATGTGGGCAGAAGCATGCATGACAACTGTATATGTTCAGAACAGGAGTCCTCACTAGATTTTGAAGAACATAACTCCCGAAGAAGCCTTCACTGGAGAGAAGCCTGAGATTGGACACTTCATGATATTTGGATGTTTTCATGTACCCAAAGAGAAAAGGTCTAAGCTAGACCCCTCAGGCAGAAAGGGTACATTTGTGGGATACAGTGAATCATCAAAGGCATATCAAATCTACATCCCTGGTCAGAGACAGATTGAGGTGAGAAGAGATGTCATCTTTGAGGAGGAGATAGCCTTTCGAAGATCCAAATAATCTCATATGGAGATTGACAACGAGTCAGTACCCTCTCCCCCTTCAACAGTTCAGAGGGAGACAACCATTGTTCCAGTTGATCCAGTTGTTCTAGTTGATCTAGTTTCTCCAGTTGATGTTCCCAGAGACATTGTAGTAGGCCATAAAAGGCCTTCCCGGGCTCGACAAACTCTGCAGGAGGCAGAGGGCCATGCAACTCCTCAAGGCACATTCCGAGAGAGCAAGAGACCAAAGATATTTTCGAGCTATTTTTCAGCCATGAGCCACATCATTAATACTGAGCCTTCTTGTCATGGAGAAGTAGCAGGTCAGTAGGTAAGGCAAGATGCCATGGCAGAAGAGTATCATTCCATCTTGAAGAATGATGTGTGGGATATTGTTCCGAGACCACAAGGTAAGTTTGTAGTAACTTCCAAGTGGATCTATAAAATCAAGCATGCAGCTGACGGAAGTGTCGAGAACTACAAAGCAAGATTTGTAGCCAGAGGATTCTCACAGGTGGAGGGAATTGGCTATGAGGAGACATTTGCTCCAATAGCTCGATACACTTCCATCCGTACTATCATTGCACTAGATGCATCCATGGGTTGGAAACTACATCAGATGGATGAAAAGGCAACCTTTCTCAATGGTGAGATTGAGGAAGAAGTTTACATCGAGCAGCCAAAGGGATTCATGATACACGACGAGAAATCTCATGTGTGCAGGGTGAAGAAATCCCTGTATGGACTAAAGCATGCACCTCGTGCTTGGTACGAGAAGATGGATGGATTCCTGATGAGTTTGGGCTTCAGCAAGAGTGTTGTTGATCCAAACCTATATTATCATATTGTCGCTGACAAGTCCCTGATCTTGGTCCTGTATGTGGATGACTTATTCCTCATCGATTCATAAAGACTTATTGTTGAATGCAAGTGAGCATTGACTTATGAATTCGAGATGAAGGATCTGGGTATGATGCACTACTTCTTGGGACTAGAAGTATGGTAGAGGATTGATGCGATTTTATCGAGTCAAGGAAAATATACAGTGGAGATATTGAAGAAGTTCGGTATGACAGACTGCAAATCCATGCCTACATCGATGGTGATGGATTTGAAGAAAATGAATGATGTTTCTATTGATTCAGGCAAGATAGATCCACATTTGTACCGATAGTTGATTGGATCATTGATGTATCTGGTTAACACCAGACCTGATATATGCTATGCAGTGAATGTACATAGTCAGTTCATGAGTCAGCGGAGACAGACTCATTGGATAGCAGCAAAACATGTATTGAGATATCTATGAGGCACAATTGGATATGGCCTAAGATATGCCTCCAGTGTAGACATGAGTTTGCAGGGATATGCTGATGCAAATTGGGCAAGGAGCACAGTGGACCAGAAGAGAACATCTGGTTGTTGTTTTACCTTGGCGTCTGCCATGGTTTCATGGTGTAGCAGGAAACATAGCTCCGTGGCCTTGAGTACCGCAGAAGTAGAGTATATAGCGTTGAGTGTGGCAGTCCGTGAAACACTGTGGCTTCGCAAGCTCCTGAGAGATTTGTTTGATCATGAGATGGATCCTACTCTTATTCATTGTGATA
Source organism: Picea engelmannii (assembly GCA_009831015.1). Lineage (NCBI taxonomy): Eukaryota > Viridiplantae > Streptophyta > Pinopsida > Pinales > Pinaceae > Picea > Picea engelmannii. The sequence goes on from ML803266.1 coordinate 102,600, forward strand.
ACCAGAGTTGTGTGAAGCTCTTTGAGAATCCTATGTTTCACGATAAATCAAAACACATTGAGATAAAATATCATTATATTAGAGACATGATGTAGAGGAAAGAAGTACACGTGCAATACCTTCCTACACATGAGCAGATTGCAAATATCTTCACCAAACTGCTTGCCAAGATGAAGTTCGAGTACTTCCGTGAGAGACTTGTCCTGGTGGAGAATGCCTCCCTAGCTAAGAGGGAGTGTTGATGATTATAGCTTCGTGAGACATCCTCCAAGACACGTTCTCCTCTGAGACTGAGTTGAGTCAACTTGTGAGAGAGCCCATGTTTTGGATGTGCCCATGTGATGGGTGTGTTGTTCTTATCTGGACTAAGATGAGACGATGTGTGCCCCTGTGTAGAGTGAGGATGCCCATGAGATGGGTGTGTCATTCCTCTCTGGACTGAGATGAGACGATGTGTGCCCCTGTGTGGGGTGAGGATTCCCATAATGCCCATGAGATGGGTGTGTCGTTCCTCTCTAGATTGAGAGGAGATGATGTGTACCCCTGTGTGGGATGAAGGTGCCCATGTGATGGGTGTGTGTTAGCCTCTGGACTGAGTTGTTATGACATGTGGTCTCTTGCCTTGTTGACTCAATTGAGTCAGGCTTGAGAGGATACTCGAGATGATTCTCCTATGGACTTAGTGAGATAGAGATTTGTTGAGTAGGACGTCCATGTGGCTGAGCACAGGTGGATGTGTCCCTAATGGTTGAGCACTAGTGGATGTGTGGATCCCTTGCTATATTCTCTAAGAGTAAGGTTTACCTGTAACCCTAATTGTGATGTAAAGGGTACAGGTCGACCCCACCATATGTGAAAGATAATTAATGTTTGTTTATTGCAATAATTAATTATTTTCTAAGTTATTGAGGTCAGCCTTGTTGTGCCAATAGACACCACTTTTGGTTTTTCCAGTATAGTATAAATAAAGGTGATTTCCCCATTGAGGAAACACACAAGTCACTTGTCATTTGGAAATTTCAGCGAGTACATTTCTAGGGCTGAAGTACACACCTCTCTTGGGCGCAAGTTTCAAGGTAGTAGAGCACCCTCTTGTGTGCATTAGGGTTTCATGGTTGGAGGATATTCTCTTTAGAATACAACAAAGGATTGTTGGGTTTTTCTCCCTTGCTGAGAAGGGTTTTCCCAGGATATTTCTTGTGTTCTTTTGCATGGTTATTCTTCTTGTGATCTTGGTTATTGCAACACTCATAAATTGTGTAGTTGCATTTGTTCATGGTTCAAGTAAATGCTAAAATGAAATAAACCTCATGCTTGACCCTAACATAGTGAAAATTCAACACTATGTAGGAGCATGGATAGTTTCCATTTCATTGATATCATTATCTACAAAGTCTCTATATTTTACATATTAATATAGGGATTCTCCCACATTCTTTCTCTACGTATCCTCCTATGTTGCACCAACATCTCATCACGTAGCCTTTCCTCATCTCTCCCATGCCATGCTAGTAAAATGATGCTCTAGATTCTCATAAGGTGTAAATATCCTCATGTTCATTTGTTTGGCTCATATCCTCCTATGCTACCTGAAATGTTCAATTTTCTTAATGTGGCCCACCTCAAGGTTCTAGGCAGGGCCTCTCTAATCTCCACAGGCCCAACTATAGGTGCAAGATGTGGTAGTTTCTCAAATACAAAGGCATATAACAAGCTACCTAAAATGTTCAATTTTCTTAATGTGGCCCACCTCAAGGTTCTAGGCAGGGCCTCTTTAATCTCCACAGGCCCAACTATAGGTGCAAGATGTGGTAGTTTCTCAAATACAAAGGCATATAACAAGGTCATGTTGAAATATTGTAACTGAAAAGAGTATTCTGTTTATTATTGAGTTATTATTCATTAGATCAATCCCCTTTTCTGGATTGATCATGTCGGGCATTGTAATTGACCAAAACCCCTTTTATGGATTGGTCAAACCCTAAATATATTATGAAAATTGAGAAGTTGGCCCCCATGCTAATTAAAGTGTTTTTAACCACTAAGAAGATAATTCGTCTCTGCCCAGTGAAGAGACACCTTTCCAACACCTACCAGTTTGTATAGATAAAGGAAGCCAAAACCTCATTTGATTACTCACTCATTCACTCATCAAGTACGCAAGTTTGGAGAGCTGCAGTTGGGAGAAGAGGGAAGATAGAGGCATATTACTCAATGTTGGATATTCTCTATTGTTTTTGGTTTATTGTCTTGACATTGTATTGACTATCTATATTAAGGAAGCTTTTGTTGGGTTTTCTTCCCCATGAGGGTTTCCCACGATAAATGTTGTGTATCTTGTGATTGTGTTTCTCTCAGTGATCCTACCTACGCTATTGTTATCTAGTAAATTGAAAAGAAACCTAATAATAGCTCAAAACTTAACATGGTATTAGAGCTAAGATGAAGAGACCATTTCTCATTGAATAAAGAAAAGCGTCACTATTGTCGTACAAGAAAATTAGGGCTTTTGTTGAAAAGGAATATCAGCCTAAAAACCATCTAGAAAAGTGTGCCCTAGCCTAGGGAACTCTTTGGCACCTTGAGCACACATTTTCAGTGGACAAAGCCTCCGGAAATTCAAACCCTAGTTTTGACTGGTACCAGAAAACCAGAAGTACCAAAAAACCAGAAAACCAAAAGTACTAGAAACCCAGGAAACCAGAACCAATACCAAAACTACCAATCCAAAATTTTGTTGGTCAAGTTTGAAGGGGTAAAATTTGCATTTTCAGAAATTTGACTGCACCAGCTTACTCGCCTCAACTCAGCGCATCTAGCCCCTGGATCAAAATTTCAAAATTTGAAGTTTGAAAAATTAGGGTTTCCTCATAAAACCCTAAGTTGCAGTTGGAGTTGCAGTTGCAGTATCAGTTGAAGTATCAACTGCAGTACTAGTTACAGTCACCCTTTAAGTTTTTAAGAGTTATTAATGTTGCTACCAGATGGTGCCACTACCCGCAAATACTATCAGAGGTATGTACTCACATATGTTTAAACTGTTAAGCTTTAAGGGGTATTTGCAGGAGAAGGGATCTCTTGCCATAGATCCAAAAGGATCTCAAGATCCAACACATTCAGAGGAACAATGCAATACAGGTTTGATTATTCTGATATGCATCTATTTGTTATGACATTATTTTGATCTAGGTTGCATGTTGAAGCTATGACCATCATACTAACCTTTGGTCAAAATTAAAGTCAAGGTATTAGATGGATTAAAGTTGAGATCATAGAGTTTATTCTCTAACCTAACTTTCTGTCAAGATAGCATATTGTCTTAGTATAGAAAAGACGGGTTGAAGAAAGCACTTGTCATCTTGAGTAAAGGAGACTTGGAAGAAAAGCAACACACTCATTCTTGAGGACAAGACTCCAGGTTCCATATTTGATTAATTAAGTTGATAAGATTCAAAGTTGCACATGACAATTTGATAACTAGCCCGTTACAATAAACACTATAGTTGAGGTAGCATTCTTTGAAAAGTATTATACTTGGTAGCATGTGAGCATATTGAGATAAATGGTTAACATAATCATTTACTAGATACAACTAACATCTCCTCTAGGAGAAACTTCTTCTGTTGGTTCCAGGTTACCATGAAGGAATGTTTGCTCACAACACTAAAAGAGTGTTGACCTCATTTTGTATTGTATTTCTTACTTTTGATCTTTGTTTTAGACAGGTCACAAGTGATAGCTCTAAAGGAGCTACTATGACGATTATTCGTGCCATTATTTTATTACTATTATCAAAAAAGTATTATTCTTGTCTATTTTTTTGTTGACCTTGTTTCAAGTCACAGGTGATAACCCTAAGGAAGCTATAGTGAGGTTGCACAAGGAAACATATTAGATGAGACATGAAGCAAACTATGTACATAACCATATACATTCATGTACCCAAGAAGATGAAGAAGAGGCTATCTTTTGAAATCCAGAGTATCTCATGTGGAGATTGATTGTAAGGAGAAGAAGGCTCTAAAGATGACCAAACATTAGAGCAGGAACTCACAAAAGGCTTGTTCAAAGGATACTGAAGCCACCTTGACAAGAAGCATAATTCACTTGAAGTCTGACTCAACTTTTCATATTTAGAGTTGGTATTCAACACCAAGTGTACCCCATAAGAGATGATGAAATCCTTGTAGACTCAGAAGAAATCGAGAGTGAGCCTGATCTCATAAAGGATCAGATGAAGAAACAACTTCGAGGACTAGGAGATAGATGCCATGAGAAGACTAGATCATAGCTTCAAAATTTTCTAGGATATATGAAATCTCCTGGCAAGATTCCCTTGTTTCAATGACAGAGAAGGAAGCCAGTTATAAACACTAGAATATGGATTTTTCCATGAGACTAGAAGAGAAGTCAATATTGACTTCCAAGATTGATTTAAACAGATCAAACATGTTGCAAATGTACAAAGCCTGATGTGTGTCCAGAGGATTCTCCCAGCAAGAGGGAGAAGACTATGACGAGACACTTACTCCAGTAATTGGAGAAATAGTTCCAGTATCTATGAAGACAACCAGAACAACCATGATTCATATATAGTATGAGATGCAGGGGGACCAATCCCCATATTTAAATTTGAATGTCAGTTTGTGCAGTACATTAGTTGGGTCATGGAGACGTGACTACAATAAAAGCTAGAGTTACCTCCATGAAAGTAGAAAAACTACCTTCAGTATCAGTGATTAAGCCACTCTCAGTTTCAGATGAAGTTGTTTCCATGATGGAGTAGAGGAATTACTCTCAGATTTCAACAGTCACAGTGAGAATAGAGCAACCATTCTCATCTTTAGAACAGTTGCAGGTGTAGAGTCTCAGTTCTAGAAAGAATAGTTGTAGAGAGAGTAGAGGACATACTCCCGGATAGTGAGACAAATAGTGCTTTGTAGAAAGCACATAGAGCTAGCACATGATTGTGCAGATTGAGTTGCAGCTGAGCAAGTGTACCAGATTGGTACAAAGTGATATGAAAATTTTGATTTGAAGTTGAAGACAAAAAGACTCATGTCTACAAATTGAAGAAAACTCCAAGAGCTTGGTGTGGCAAGATTGACAATTTCCTGAAGAGCTTGGGCTTTACCAAGAGTAAAGTTGATTCTAACCTTTACTTCAAGGTTATGAATGATGAGCTAGTTATATTGTTTCTATTATATGTAGATGATGTATTTTGACAAGATGAAGAAAAGCTCATCACAGATTGCAGAAGAAGCTCACTACAAAGTTTGATGAAGACCTAATGCAATATCTCTTAGGTCTTGAAGTTTGGAAGAGCACAGAGAAGATCTTCCTTAACCAAGGGAAGTATGCAGTTAAAATAATGAAGAGGTTTGACATGTTGAAATGTAAATCCATGTAAACACCCATGGAAATGAAATTGAATCTCCTGGTAGATACCTTGTCGGAATTGGTTGATGTTATTCTGTACAGACAGATTATTGGTTCGATGATGTATCTGACGAATACCAGGCCAGACATATGTTTTTCCTTGAGTCGGTATCTGGTAGAACCCAGACGTGTTCACATTGTTGCTACAAAACATATGATGAGATACATTAAGGGTACGTTGGATTTTGGTCTCTGTTATACTAGAGATTATGACTTCAGATTGTACAGATATACCGATTCAGATTGAGCTGAAAGTGTCTCTGACAGAAAGAGCATTTCAAGATGTTGTTTCAGTCTGGGGTCAGCCATATCTCATGGTAGAGTAGAAAGCAATCCAACATTGCTCCTAGCACGACAGAAGTAGAATACATTATTGCATGTTCCTCCAGTTGTGAAGCCATATTGTTGTTGATGATTACAGTTGCGCGAAACATTCTCCGGGACACAAACTGATTGAGTCAACCTGAGAGAGAGCCCCTGAGATGGGTGTGGGGTTCCTATCTGAGACAAAACTGGAACATAGTGATGGACTCCTCCTTACAGAGAGTTGAGAATAACTCTAGATGATTCTCTTGTGTAATGTAGTGAGAAAGGAAATCTGCTAAGTTGGACGTGCCTGTGGCTGAGCACAAGGTGAATGTGTGAATTCCCATAGAGCTGGGTGCATCTTCATGAGATAGAGACGAAAACGATGTATTAGCCTCCTCTGAGAAAAGAGTTGAGATGATGAACTCCAGATGACTCTCATGTGTAATGCAGTGGGAAAGAAGATTTGTTGAGTGGACATGCCTGTGGACGAGCACAGGGGAATGCGATCCTAGTGGTTGAGCACTAGTGACCGTCGTTCTCATGTGAGACGCAGTGATATAGAGATATGTACATCCCTATGGATGTGCCCATAGTGCTTGAACACTAGTGGGTGTATGAGATCCCTTGCTATATTGTTCAAGAGACAGACATTCCTGTAACCCTAATTGTAATGTAAAGGGTACAGGTCAGCCCCACCTTAATGTAATTGATAATTAATGTAAAAGATAATTAATATGGTTAATATTAATTGTATTATGAGATAGAGAGGTCAGCCCTGTTGTCCCAATAGACACTTATGTTGACAGATAAAGTCTAATATAAGTAAAGGTAAATTTTCCATTGAGAAATCATATCTTTTGTGTGAGTTTGGAAATTTCAGCAAGTACATCTTCTTGGGAAAAGTGCACACCTCTCTTCTGCGCTAGTCTTCTACAGTTTTGCAAGAACCCTTTTGTGTGCTAGGTTTTTTTGGTGGTGAAGGTCTCTCTCTTGAAGAATATAGCAAAGGATTGGTTGGGTTTTCTTCCCTTCTTGAGAAGGGTTTCCCACGATACTTCTTGTGTACTTGTGTATGGTGTTTCTTCTTGTGATCTTGGTTGTTGCAACTAAATTTTTTATGGTTTAAGTTAAATGTTAAAATGGAATGAACCCCATGCTTAAATATTGCCTATTGAAAAAGCAACATTGTTTCAGAGCATGTCTTGAAGAACCCATTGCACAAGCCACAAGCTTTTACCAGTCATCCCTCCTCTTTTGTAGAACCGTACGACCCTCCTAGGGTTCCCATAAATTATGTACGACCCTCTTCTTTTGGGTGTTTCAGCCCCTAAAACTTGGATGTTGAGGCAAATTTTGGCATAGGAGAGTACGACCTTCTCCAACGCACCTCCAAAGACTCTTAGAGTGAAATTCTGAGCATTTTGAAAATTTGGCCCTATGGTTTCGTAATTTTCTGCAGATTTATGTTTTTAGGGTTTTTGCAACTCTTTGAATAAGTATTCAAGATTACTTGTGTTATTCTAACTTTCAAGGCTTATTGTTGGCAATCATAAGCCCAAAAAAACCTAAGGTTGCTAGCTTAGACTAGATGTTAGATTTTCTAGCCCAATTAACAAGGGTTTGTGAAGAATCTAAAAATATGATGAACAAAACTATGATGGAAGATAAGCTTGATGGATCAAGCAACTTCAAGTTCATGAAAGACAAGACTTCAAAAGAAAATTTATTGTAGGTGATACAAAAAGGTTTACCAGAAACAACTATTGATGAATGGAAGGAAGATAACGACAAGACAAGGAAGCCAATCATCTACACAAGCACTTACATTGAAGGGCCAACTTCAAAGTAACAAGATGACAAAAGGTGACACCGTGACTACCTTCTTTATGAAATATCTCAGAGGACATAGATCAACCAAGTGCCATTGGAGAAATCATATCAGCACCCTCAAGTATGCACTTGTATATATATTATTTGTATCATTGTCAAGAGGGTATTTGCAGGAGGAAGGAACCTTTTGCTAAAGTCATGGATCCAAAGGGATCTCGGTGCATTCAGAGGAACATCACACTGGAAGTGAAAACTCCAGGTTTGATTGTTGTAATTGCCATTCCTCTAAACTATATTTCTAAAGTTTGCTACATTACAAGTAGGTGTTGTAACTCTGACAACAATCCTTAAATTGTTTTGATTCTAAAGATGTACTCATTATTCTCCTTTAGGAGATATTCTTGTGTTGGTTCCTTTTGTTTTCTTGTTCCAGACAGATTAACAACAAAGGAAGATGTTTATCCTTCGGAGGGAGTCACTTAACTCAGAGGGAGTCAAAACTATTTGAGAAAGAGGAAGAATAGAACCATAATTGAGGTAACCAATGCAATAATACATGATCAGAATCCTTCTATGATTCTATGATTCTATGGGCAGAAGCATGCATGACACAGTATATGTTCAGAACAAAAGTCTTCGCCAGACTTTGAAAAACATAACTCCCGAAGAAGCCTTCACCAAAGTGAAGCCTGAGATTGAACACTTCAGGATATTTGGGTGCCCAGTGTATTTTCATGTACCCGAAGAGAAGAAGTCCAAGCTAGACCCTTCAGGGAGAAAGGATACATTTATGGGATAACAATGAATCTTTGAAGACATTCCAGATCGACATCTATGGTCAGAGGTAGATTGAGACAAGCAGAGATGTTGTCCTTGAAGAAGAGATAGTCTTTCAAAGATCCACAAAATCTCAAATGGAGATTGACAGTGAGCCAATACCTTCTCCCCCTTCAACAGTTAGAGGGAGACATACATTATTCCAGCTAATCCAGTTTCTCTAGTTGATATGTCCAGAGATATTGCAGTAAGGGAATAAAACGCCTGCCTAGGCTCACTCTGCAAGAGGTAGAGAAACATACAAGCCTCTCAAGGCACATCTTGAGAAAGAAAAATAGATTTTCGAGCTATCCTTTAGTCATGAGCCACTTCATTGATTCTAAGCCTCCTTGTCATGGAGAAGCAACAATAGAACATGTATGGCAAGATGCCATAACAGAAGAATACCAGTATATCTTAAAGAATGATGTATAAGATATTGTTTAGAGACCAGAAGGGAAGTCTGTGGTGACTTCCAAATGGATCTATAAGATCAAGCATGCAGCTAATGGAAATGTTGAGAAATACAAAAGCGAGATCTATAGCCAGCGGTTTCTCACAAACAAAGAGAGTTGTCTATGATGAGACACTTGATCCAGTAAGCCTGATACACTTCCATCCGTACTACCATCCATGAGTTGGAAACTATATCAGATGGATGGATTCTTGATGAGTTTGAGTTTTAGCAAGAGTGTTGTTGATCCAAACCTATATTATTACAGTGTTGGTGACGAGAGTCTGATTTTGATAACTTATTCAAAAAGCATTGTTGTTGGATACAAGTAAACTTTGACTTTTGATTTCAAGATGAAGAATTTGATTATCATGCACTACTTCTTGGAACAAGAAGTATGACAAAAGACCGATGAGATTTTCCCGAGTAAAGGAAAATATACAGTGGGAACATTAAAGAAGTTCAACATGATAGAATGCAAATCCACGGTGATGGATTTGAAGAAAAATATTGATGATGATTCAGACGAGACCGATCCACAACTGATTGGATCATTGATGTATCTGATTAACACTAGACCTGATTTATGTTATGCAATGAATGTACTTAATCAATCCATGAGCTAGCCAAGACAAACTCACTGGATAGCAATACATCATGTATTGAGATATATACGAGGCACAATTGGATATGGCCTGAGATATGCCTCCAGTGTGAACTTGAGTTTGCAGGGATTTGTCGATACAGATTGAGCAGAGAGGACAGTGGACCGAAAGAGCACATCTGATTGTTGTTTCACAGTGAAGTTTTCCATGGTTTCCTAGTGCAGCAGGAAACAAAGCTCTGTGAAATTGAGTACCACAGAAGCAGAGTATATAGCATTGAGTTTGCGAAGCAGTGTGGCTTCACAAGCTTCTGACAGATTTACTTGATCATGCGATGGATTCTATAATGATAAATAGAGTTGTGAACCCGGTGTTTCATGATAGATCGAAACACGTTCAGATAAAATATCATTATATCAGAGACATGATGCATAGGAAAATAGTACACATGCAGTACCTTCCTACACATGAGAATATTGCAGACATCTTCACCAAATTAGCTTGGTGAAAGATACCTCTCTAGTTGAGGAGTGTTGACGACTACAACTAAGACAAAGTTCGAACTACTTCTGTATGAGACTTGGCCTAATTTTGAATGCCTCCCTAGCTAAGAGGGAATGTTGATGATTACAGCTGCATGGGACATTCTCCAGGACACAGACTGATTGAGTCGACTTGAGAGAGAGCCCTTGAGATGGGTGTGTGGTTCCTATCTGAGACATAACTGGAACGTAGTGATGGCCTCCTCCTTACAAAGAGTTGAGAAGTGTCAATATTATGGTAGCTTCGAGAGGTATGAACCTCTATTGTGACCTATGACGAGATTAGAATATTCTGAAAGGAAGCAAAGAAGTAAAGGAAACCCTAGACGAGATGTCGGCTGCAGAAATATAATTAATATGAATTAATTAGTACCCAAAAGGAGAAGTCGGCCCCAGTAAGTTTGCTAGAACCACTATAAATACAGGGCATCAGTCTCTCATTTGACACATTCTCAGAATTGCAGAGAGTCAGTTGTGCGCACTGCAATTAGCAGTTTTGTCCGCAAGTTTCTAGGGAAGGTGTTGCGCCAGTTTCTGGGTGGGACTATCTGATCAGCTTTGGTTTCTATTCTTTCTTGGTGCATTAACCTTTCTTGGCTATTGATTTCTACCAATATTCTTCTCTGTCAAGGTCAAGGTGCTCGGAGGGTGGCTTCGGCCTATGGTTGGGTGACAAAGGTATTGTCAATGGTAAAACGAGCGCAATCTTTCATATTCTAATAGGTTATGGGCCCACACCTCCTTCATTCAGTCTAAACGCTGGAAGGAAGCATAGTCGCTAGGATATTGAGCTCGTTGAGGAACTGCCACTAGGATTACTAGCAGGAGCAGTTTCCAAAGACACTGCCGCTAGGGTTACTAGCAGGAGCAGTTTCCAAAGACACTGTCGCTAGGGTTACTAGCAGAAACAGTTGCAGAAACCCTAATCTCAGATTGAACACCTTGTGATGGAGCATCTCGCTCAAAAAGAAGATATCCAAATACACCCTAACTTAGCGCACCTTTTGGCTCTCTCAGAAGACAGAAACGACGAAGTTGAAGTTTTGAATCAAGGCATGACCAATTACCAGTCAACCGAAGACATGAGTGAAACGATCAGTCTTTTACACTACTCAGCACTTACTGGAATGATTGAAGATGACATGTGGATAATCAATAGTGGAGCTTCTTGTTAATATTATGGTAGCTGCGGGAGGTATTTACCCCCACGTGTGAACCTGACGAGAATAGAAGACTCCGGGAAGCAAGAGAAACCCAAATGAATTGGCTAATAACCCTAGAAGCTTTGTCGGCTCAAGAAGATAATCTATATTAGATTATTAGCCTCCAAGAGAAGAAGTCGGCCAGAAATAATAATAATACACTAAACAGACACTTATCCAGAAGGAGAAGTCGGCCCCAGCAAAACTGACAGGATTACTATAAATACAGGGCGCCAATTCTCATTTGCAGCATCTCAGAATTGCAGTTTTCCCAGTTGGTGCACACTGTAGTTGCAGTCTTGTGCGCAGGTTTGGAGGAGAGTTGCAGGTGCAGCTGCAGCAACAGCTAGTTCTCAGTATTGGCTTGAATATCTCTTGGCTAGGGTTTGGGACTATCTGATCAGTGTTTTGTGTTGCGATATTCTTGGAGAGAGATGTGTTACCCTTTGTTTGGCTATCTAGCCTAGGATTTTCTTTCGGAGGAATTCTCAGTCAAGGTTAAGGTGCTCGGAGGGAGGCTTCGGCCTATGGTTGGGTGACGAAGGTATCGTCAATGGTAAGACGAGCAGACCATCTTCTATATTCTAACAGGTTATGGGCGCACACCCCTTCAGTCAGCCTAAAATGTTGGAAGGAAATATAGCCGCTAGATATTGAGCACTTTGAGGAACTGTCGCTAGGGTTACTAGCAGGAGAAGCTTCCAAAAGCACTGCAACTAGGGTTACCAGCAGAAGCAGTTGCAGAAACCCTAAAACTCTTGTTGAGGCACCTTAAGTAACGAGATTGACCTAATCTCCGAATAGATCAGTGCGCCCTAGCCCAACACATCCCCTGGTACTCTCAGAAGACCAAGACGTGATGTTTGGATTTCTGGTCAAATCTAGGGTTTGACCAAGTCAAGCAAGCCATGACGAACTCTATGAAGTCTGAGAACAAGCCAGATGGAGCCTCTAACTTCAGAGCATGGAAGACAAGGATTGACCTCATCCTTGCTAAGAATAAAGTGCTAGATATTGTGAAAGGAAAGATCGTGAAGCCAGAGTTTGAAGAAGGAGAAGAGAAGAAACCGCAAAATGTTGCAACTATGGAGAAGTTCAAGGATGTTGACATCAATGCCATGAGTATCATAGTGGATTCCATAAAAGACCACTTGATACCCTACATCTCCCATCTTGACTCATCGAAGAAAATGTACGATGCCCTAACAAATCTCTTCTCAGTTAGAAACATTGGACAAGTTAT
>ML803266.1:125782-139719 GCA_009831015.1 Picea engelmannii
GCACCAACCTGTATAACAGAGAACAAGAGTTCTCCCTTGCACCACCCTGCCACCCTGGTTTCTCTGGCTGCAACCAGATGGAAGCTACAACTCCTTGTGTTCAAGCACCCACTTGAACCTCTGAGGACAACAGTCCTCCCGAGTACCTCCCAACCACCCTGAAATATTAATTCTTTGTTACTCAAACTTATTACAGTGATATAATGTTCAACAATGGCTTACCAGACTCATCATTGTTCTGCTGCATTTCGTTACTCTGTCTGCCTCATTGCCTTCCTGCTCACCTCACTTGTGCTATATGTTCTTCTGCCTTTTAAGCTCTGTGTGCCATACCCATTCACTGCACAGATCCTCTTCTGTTCAATTCAGCTGCTGCACTCTCCTTCTTCTTCACACATGAATCATCTTCGCCAGCTACAATCACAGCAAACTCCAACAGCAACAACAACCACATCTCTTCTCTGTACCGTGTATTTATAGCTTCTGTGCACCTTGTGCATGCAGTGTTCGCAATGCCTCTGCATGCTGACTCCGCACCGTTATCCTCCACCTCTTGAGTGCTCTGTTTGATTATCATCGTGACTCTTCAGCTTCTCCGGCAGTTTTCCCACGCGTTCAGCATCACTGTATGTTATGTTGAAATTCCTCAGCCTCTCTGGCAGTTGAGACTCTTCGTTTTCTCTATGACAGTCGAGCTCGTCTTCTCTGTTTCAGTTACAGCCTCAATCCCATCCAGCTGTCAATCGCCTCCACGAGTCGTCTTCATTCCACTGGCAGATTCCATGTGACTCTTCTACTCCTCTGGAAATCACACCGAAGTCTCTTCACATCCTCTGGTAGTAACCATCAATGGTTACTAGCAGTTACACTGTGAGGATCAACATTAGCCCTCCGATCGTGCTCATTTTCACCTCCATCGTTGGATTAACTTTGATGGGTTCTTGCGTTATTTACCCGTTTCGTTCACATTCCTTATGATGCTGAGCCGAAGCGGCTCTTTAGATTCCTCCAATGGAATCCCTCTGCAAATGCCCGATCCACAGGTTACGTTAACCTTCACGGCGTTCTACACTTAACCATGGTTTTCCCTGACTTGATATCGGGGTTCGGGGATTCGGACTTTACGCTGTCGAGAGTCCCTGTCCTCTCGAATCCCCGATTTCCGATGAGCTCCTTCTCTATGAGCTAGCCCCTACCGGCTATGCCTTGGTCCATACGACCACATACCATAAGACCGCAGCCTTATATCCCTCTATCGGGGTTTCGACATTTTCAGTGTCGAGATGCACATGTACTCGGAACCCCCGATTCTTTGATCCCCGATGTGCTCCTTTCCCGAGCTTTAGCCCCTTCCGGCGACACAATGGTCCATGTGACCTGCTATCACGTGACCGCCACCATACCTCTCGTCGGGGTTTCAGGGTTTACGATGTCAATGTGCATACGCCCCTTTGACCCGCGATATGCCGATCCCCGACTTCCTCCATACTCCTGACACGCGTCCCACCAAATAGACGGTTCAGATTCTGCGTTGGGGTTTCCTCTAGGGATTTCCCCGATCCTTCGTCCACGGGAATACCGATTTGCCGATTCCCGATACGCTGGTCCTCCGACGGCTCCCGGCCTTTGACCTGCCACCTGTCCTCCACTGACTCCTGGGTGGCCCACACGCTATATGCCTTATCGGGAAATCGCATATCGCGATTTCGCGATATCCGATACAATTGTTCACGGGACTCATGAAACTCCGATTCCCGATTCTCCGATGAAGCCTCCTGTCGAGCTTCTCCCGGTGGCGCCCGATCGCTGCCACGCATCCTTCCAAATGGACGGTCCCGATTATGTCGAGATTTCACGACTTTCAATGTCCCAGTTCTCATTACTCCATGCAGAGGATCAACGGTCCAGATCTCATTCTCGATTCAATGGCTGCGATTGAATCGCGATATCGCATATCGCGAAATCGAGGTTCTTGAGGTCAAGTGATTTTGTCATTTCAAAGTCCCGATCCCCGATACTCCATGCAGAGGATCAGCGGTCCAGATCTCATTCTCGATTCAATGGCTGCGATTGAATCGCGATATCGCATATCGCGAAATCGGGGTTCTTGATGTCAAGTGTTCTTGTCACTTCAAAGTCCCGATCCCCGATACTGACTGGAATTAATAGTCAAGATCAAAGCTTGATCTGACGGCTCAGATTTCATCGCGATTTTGCATATTGTGATTGCGTCCACTTCTCCTTGCACTTTAAAGACCATGCAGATTCTCCTCGATCCAACGGTGGTCGGACCCTGCGCTTGGATCTGACGGCTGAGATCTGTCTCCCTCTTCAACTCGCGATCCTCGAGACTCTGACAGGGAGTCAAATCAACGGTCCACATAACCTCCTGAGATGGTCGGTCCTCCTGCTTTCGGGATTTTGTGAGCCCTCTACTCCTTGCACTTTAAAGAACGTGCAGGTTCTCGTCGATCCAACGGTGGTCGGACCCTGCGCTTGGATCTAATGCCCAAGATCTATCCTCCATATCTGCGCGCTCCTTTTGTCTTCATTCAGATCTGACGGCCATCGGGAATTCAGGATGAGATCCAGCGATCACTGGTGCTTCTCCTCCGGAGCGTACTTTGTCCATGTTTTGCCTTCGCTGCATACTCTGATCTTGCCATCAATGACAAGCTTACTTTGCCTGATAACCTGCCAACAATCCTCTGTACATTCTTCCTGTACCCATGCCATCTTCATTGTTGTACTTGCCATCAATGACAAGCATATGCTACCTGTTAAACATTTCCAACAGCAGCAGCAACTAGTTCTCAGTATTGGCTTGAATATCTCTTGGCTAGGGTTTGGGACTATCTGATCAGTGTTTTGTGTTGTGTTATTCTTGGAGAGAGATGTGCTACTTTTTGTGTGGCTATCTAGTTAAGGTGCTCGGAGGGAGGCTTCGGCCTATGGTTGGGTGACGAAGGTATCGTCAATGGTAAAACGAGCACACCATCTTCTATATTCTAACACTTCTAGGCACATGACAAGAGATCAAGCCAGACTTTCAAATCTAAATGAGAAGAGGACCTCGTACAAGGTAGAGCTTGGAGACAAAACCACCTACGTCGTAGAAGGATTTGGACAAGCCTCCATCCAAATGAAAACATGTAACTATGTTCACTTAAGCAATGTTTTATATGTACCTAGTTTAAAAAAGAATCTTGTATTGATATCTTGCCTAGAAGACAAGGGAAACATAATAGCTTTTGTGGATGGAAAGGTGTTATCATGGCATAAAGACTCCAACATAGAGAATGCTAGAGTTATTGGAAATCGTGAAGGAAATCTGTATAGACTACTAGAACAAAATGAAGAAGCTCTTGTACACAACGAAGTCAACCCCAATAGGCTTTGGCACAGAAGGTACGCTCACATTAACTATCAAGCATTACCCTTTCTCAAAAAGATGGTTGAGGGAATACCAGTGTTGCAGTCTACACATGAAGGAATCTGCAAAGGATGTGCTCTTGGAAAGAATATCAAGAAACCATTCCCAAGCAGCAACAACAGATCTAAGGAGATTCTAGATCTGATACACTCAGATGTTTGCGGTCTGATGTCAGTAAAATCTCTAGGAGGATCTTCCTACTACATAATCTTCATAGATGACTATTCAAGAAAGACTTGGTTATATCTACTAAAGACAAAAGACGAAGTATTCAACAAGTTTCAAGAGTTCAAAGCCAAAATAGAAAACCTCACTAATAAGAAGATCAAGATGCTAAGAACCGATAATGGTGGAGAATACACATCAAATGAATTCATTGCATTTTGCAAATCGGCAGGGATTAGGAGGGAGCTAACTGTTCCTCGTAATCCTCAACAAAATGGTGTAGAAGAAAGAAAGAACAGAGCCATTGAAGAAACTGTAAAAGTCTTACTAAATGATCAAGGTCTATCCATGTTCTTATGGGGAGAAGCAACAATGACAACAATATATGTGCAGAACAGAAGTCTTCATCGTATATTGAAGGACATGACATCAGAAGAAGCTTTCTCAGGTAAGAAACCTAATGTGGAAAATCCAAGAATATTTGGATGTCCCGTTTACTCTTACATACCCAAGGACAAGAGAAATAAACTAGAACCTTCAGGAAAGAAAGGGATATTCGTGGGAGACAGTGATTCATCCAAAGCATATAGAATATATATTCCAAAACAACACAAGATCTAAGTCAACAGAGACGTAACATTCAATGAGAAGATGGCCTTCAAGAAATCCATAGAAGAAGAAGAGATTGAAGAACTAAATGAAGAAAGCACAGAAAAGGAAAATGACGAAAAGGAATTCCCTGATCCTCCTATGGAGCCATGTGAAAACATTGATTCAGATATCGTACCTAAGACCAAGAAAAGACCAGCGTGGCTTGAAGCTACCTTACAAGACGCCGAAAGACTCAAGGTTCCAGAAGAAACATTCTAAAAGAGTAAAAGACCTAAAAGATTCTCAAGTTATGCAACATACATGACGAAGCTTCTAGATGAAGAACCTACCACATTTGAAGAAGCAGTTCAAAAGGAACAATGGAAAGAAGCTATGATGGAAGAGCATCAATCCATTATGAAAAATGAGGTATGGGAAATTGTACCTAGACCTAATGAAAAATCGGTGGTAACTTCAAAATGGGTATACAAGATCAAACATGCAACAGACAGAAGCGTGGATAAATACAAAGCAAGATTTGTAACCAGAGGGTTCTCCCAGAAGGAGGGAGAACTTTATGACGAAACCTTTGCTCCGGTGGCTAGATACACTTCCATCAAAGCTATCATATCTCTTGCAGCTTCCATGGGATGGAACTTACATCAGATGGATGTAAAGACAACTTTCCTCAATGGAGCTATTGAAGAAGAAGTATATATTGAACAACCTCAAGGGTTTGAGGTACATTCCAGAGACACTCACATTTGCAGATTGAAGAAAGCTCTATATGGACTCAAGCAAGCTCCAAGGGCTTGGTATGCCAGAATGGACAACTATATAACGAGACTTGGTTTCTCCAAGTCATGCAGATCCAAACCTTTATTACAAAGTCGTGGACAATGCACCTGTGATTCTACTATTATATGTTGACGATCTATTCATAACAGGTGAAGAGTCTCTTATTATCCAGTGCAAGAAGGAATTAGCTTCTAAATTTGATATGAAAGATCTAGGTCTCATGCAGTATTACTTGGGACTAGAAGCATGGTGAAGTATTCTTTGGACAAGGAAGTTACACAATAAAGATCCTTCAGAAATTTGGAATGATGGATTGTAAGTCCATGGACACTCCTATGAATGCAGATATAAAAAAGTGAAAGTTCCAGATTTTGATCCAGTAGATCCATATCTATATCGACAACTAATTGGGTCATTGATGTATTTGGTAAATACTCGACCATACATCAGCTTTGTTGTGAATACACTAAGCCAGTTCCAGGGGGAACCAAGACATGAGCATTGGATAGCTGCAAAGCATGTATTAAGATATATTTGTGGAACAATAAACTATGGTTTGAGATATACCACATCCAGTGATATACAACTTCATGGATTCACAGACTCAGATTGAGCAGGAAGTGCAGAAGACAGAAAGAGCACTTCAGGTATGTGTTTCAGCTTGGGCTCCACTATGATATTTTGGGGCAGCAAGAAACAGAAGTTTGTCGCACTCAGCACAACATAAGCAGAGTATATCGCAGCATGTGAAGCATGCACTGAAGCAATATAGTTAAGGAAGTTAATCTCCAATTTATTTGATCAGATTCCAGAATCGACCATAATACATTGTGATAGTCAGAGTTGTATAAGATTATCAGAACATCTCGTATTTCATGAAAGGTCGAAACACATTGAGATCAAATACTACTTTATTCGAGATAAAGTCCAGAAAGGAGAGGTAAAGCTCGAGTATATCCCCACTGACGAGCAGACAACAGACATTCTAACAAAACCTCTATCCAGAATAAAGTTTGCATATTTCTGAGAGAAGATGGGGATCGTGGAAATAACTTCCTTCGCTGAAAGGGAAGACTCTCTCGATTAGGAGGGAGCACTAAAAATATTGTTGAAAATTATTATTGAAACATTTATCTTTGTGATTGAAAAATAGTCCAGATTGGACAGATTTTTTCATGTTCGGAAAGTGGATTGAGATTTCTGACAGACAACGATTTCCCATTGTGGTTAACATGGGAAGTGGTCCAGATTGTTGATGTATCATAGACAGCGACTTCCCATTGTAGTTAACATGGGGAGTGGTCTAGGACAGTCTCTCTTCTTGAGGGTTACTCAAGAACACTGGCCCGCCTCGCCGGACAACTGTTTCTCATTGTGGTTAACATGAGGAATGGTCTGTTTTGGAGGTTGATACAGGACAGTCTTCTCCTCTTGTGGTTAACAGAGGAAATGGTCCGGACAGTCAATCCTTAGGGTTTATACATTCTCTCCAGGGTGCACTTTGATTAGTGTAGGAAGAATGGCCCAAGGTGGGGAATAGTCTAGGCTCAACAATCAGGGACAGACATTCCTTAAGGTTTATACATTCTCTCTAGGGTGCACTTTGATTAGTGTAGGAAGAATGGCCCAGGGTGAGGAATGGTCCATGGCTCAGAAATCAGAAGCAATCATTCTTCCTTGTTTGAGAAGAATAGGGCAGATAGTCCATTGTTGATGTTCTATACTAAGGGCATATATTCTTTCAGATCTCACAGATGTGAGTGAAAGAATGGCCCAGATGGTTCAGTTTATTTTAACAATATTTTCTGTGCAGATTGTCATTAGATGAGTGTTATGGAGACTGCCTGTCTCCAAACAATAAAGATATACTACTGTGTTGGATATGTTCCATTGTTTGTGACTATGTGTCACGGTTTGAGTAGTTGTGTACTATCGTGGATAGACACAGTTGTGTTCTATCAATTGATATTGCACCCGTTGTCATAGGAGATTATCCAGTTGGATAATAATGACAGTTCTCGTAATACTACAAGTTGAATGGTCTATTTGTGCTCAACACCATACCTCCCTAGCTAGGAGGGAGTGTTAATATTATGGTAGCTTCGGGAGGTATGAACCTCTATTGTGACCTATGACGAGATTAGAATATTCCGGAAGGAAGCAAAGAAGTAAAGGAAACCCTAGACGAGATGTCAGTTGCAAAAATATAATTAATATGAATTAATTAGTACCCAGAAGGAAAAGTCTGCCAGAACCACTATAAATACAGGGCGTCAGTCTCTCATTTGACACTTTCTCATAATTGCAGAGAGCCAGTTGTGCGCACTGCAGTTGGCAGTTTTGTATGCAAGTTTCTAGGGAAGGTGTTGCGCCAGTTTCTGGATGAGACTATCTGATCAGCTTTGTTTCTATTCTTGCTTGGCTATTGATTGCTACTAATATTCTTCTCCGTCAAGGTCAAGGTGCTCAGAGGGTGGCTTCAGCCTATGGTTGGGTGACAAGGGTATTGTCAAGGATAAAACAAACACAATCTTTCATATTCTAACAAGAAGAACTCTAGATGATTCTCCTATGTAACGCAGTGAGAAAGGAGATCTGCTGAGTTGGACGTGTCTGTGTTTGAGCACAAGGTGAACATGTGAATTCCCATAGAGTTGGGTGCATCGTCATGAGACAGAGATGAAGACGATGTATTAGCCTCCTCTAAGCAGAGAGTTGAGATGATGAACTCCAGATGATTCTCATGTGTAATGCAGTGGGAAAGAAGATCTGTTGAGTGGACGTGCCTGTGGACAAGCACAAGTGAACGTGATCCTAGTGGCTAAGCACTAGTGAGTGTGGTTCTCTTGTTAGACGCAGTGAGATAGAGATATGGACATCCCTATGGATGTGCCCCTAGTGGCTAATCACTAGTGGGTGTATGAGATCAATTGATATATTGTTCAAGAGTCAGACCTGCCTATAACCTTAATTGTAATGTAAAGGGTACAGGTCGGCCCCGCCTTAATGTAATTTATAATTAATGTAAAAGATAATTAATCTGGTTAATATTAATTATTTTATGAGATAGAGAGGTCAGCCATGTTGTGCCAATAGACACTCTTGTTGACAGATCAAGTCTAATATAAGTAAAGGTAAATTCCCCATTGAGGAATCATATCTTTGGTGTGAGTTTGGAAATTTCAACAAGTACATCTTCTTGGGAAAAGTGCACACCTCTCTTGGGCGCTAGTCTTCTAGGGTTTTGCAAGCACCCTTTTGTGTGCTAGGTTTTCTTGGTGGTGAAGGCATTTTTCTTGAAGAATATAGCAAAGGATTGGTTGGGTTTTATTCCCTTGTTGAAAAGGGTTTCCCAAGATACTTCTTGTGTATTTGTGCATGGTGTTTCTTCTTGTGATCTTGGTTACTACAACTAAATTGTTTATGGTTTAAGTTAAATGCTAAAATGGATTGAACTTCATGCTTAAATCTTGCGTATTGAAAAATCAACAATGGCTTCAGAGGTTGTTGATAGATCTATTTGATCTGGAGATGGAAGCCACCATGATCCTATGTGATAACCAGAGTTGTATAAAGATGATGTGTTCCATGATGAGTCGAAGCACATAGAGATTCAGTGTCACTTCATTCATTATATGATGTAGAGAGGAGCTAGAAAGCTCCAATATGATGGCACATACAAGCAGGTTGTAGACCAAGCCTCTGTCTCATGTAAAGTTTAAATACTTTTGAGACAAGTTTGGTATAGTCCGAAAGGACCTCCCTCGAAAGGGGGAGTAGTGTTGATGATACTATGGTATCCTGACCAATAGTAGGGAGCTAAGTTGGGATTTTATATCCTATGGGACTGATCATCCCTGGACAGATCCCGAAGGTCCGTAAGGACGGGCTGCCAGAGTACTTGTGCATGTATATGCTAGCTTTGGTCAGTAGTGGTAGCTCCGTTAGGATTTTATATCCTAGGGAATCCTTTGATTCCTGGACAAATCCTTTGGATTTATCAAAGTACCACAAGTTGTTGTGATGCTAACCTAGTGCTAAATATTTATAGCTTTGTGTTGATGTTGTTGATGGCAGCCTCATGCTGAAGATTTCTAGCTTCATGTTGATGATGTTGATGTCAGCCTTGTGCTGAAGATTTCCAGTGTTGTGTTGATGTTGTCAAGATGCCAGCTTCTTGTTGAAGATTTATAGCCTAGTGATGATGTTGATTATGTTCCAGCATTTGTGTTGTGATACTGTTGTTGTTGATGTTGTTTTAGCCTTATGTTGTTATTGATGATGTTGATGTATTAGTGTTATACTAATCCATGTTGATGCAGATGATAATGATGTCACTTCAGCTTCTTGCTAAAGATGATGATGTTACTTTAGTCTCATGCTAAAGATGTTGATGATATTACTTTAGCCTCATGCTAAAGAAGATGATGATGTTACTTTAGCCTCATGTTGATGAGAATGATGATGCTACTCTAGCTCCATGCTGTGAATGATGACGATAAGAAAAACTTCCGATGATTTATAGATATGCCAGTCAGCATTCTAGATGTTGTTGATCTTGCTTCCCTCTCTCTCTCTCTTGTTGATGTCATAGAATACCCTTCTTGTTAAGAGGGAGTGTTGAAATATTGTAACTGCAAAGAATATTCTATTTATTATTGAGTTATTATTCATTAAATCAATCACCTTTTGTGGATTGGTCAAACCCTAAATATATTATGCAAATTGAGAAGTCGGCCCCTAGGCTAAAATGGTTTTAACTACTAAGAAAACAAGTCGGCCCAATCCAGTGAAGAGACACCTTTCCAGTACCTGCCAATTTGTATAAATAAAGGAAGTCAACGCCTCATTTGATCACTCACTCATTCACTCATCACGTATGCAAGTTTGGAGAGCTGCAATTGGGAGAAGAGGGAAGAGAGAGGCACATTGCTTAGTGTTGGATATTCTCTAGTGTTTTTGGTTTATTGTCTTGGCGTTGTATTCGCTATCTATATTAAGGAAGTTTTTGTTGGGTTTTCTTCCCCATGAGGGTTTCCCAGGATAAATGTTGTGTATCTTGTGATTATGTTTCTCTTAGTGATCCTACCTATGTTATTGTTATCTAGGAAATTGAAAAGAAGCCTAATAATAGCTCAAAACTTAACAGTCATACCTCAAGTGTGTTGAGCCTTATCCATTCTTCTAAATAATTGATAGTATACATACTCAACCAGTTATACCTCACACCTCTCACACAGATCCCTGCAATTAGGAACCATTTGACAGGGATTACAATTTTGTTATCATTTGTAAAATACCTTGAAAGCAACAATACAACCAATTGCCCCGATCAATGCAAATTCATTTTCTATCTTTATGGAACTCAATAGCATTTCCTTTTTGGTTCAATCTCTTGTTCCAAAAGGGCCACCATGCAAAACAACTACTCTTTATACACTATAGTATTGAGGCATTCCCTAATAATGCTCTACTCATATCCTCCAAGAATTGGTATGTAGTTCCTCTTCACATCCAGTATAAGAATAGGTACCCCTTTCCTTGGGAATCAAAAGTTATGTTTATAAGGATTTCACTACTTAACGTGATTAGTCAAAATCTAGGTTCAGGCCCTTATATTTCTAATATAAGCACCCTTTGCTAGAACCACAAATCCCTAAAATATACCTTTTATGTTCAACCAAGAGCTCATACTCCTTTATTGTCCATCTCTCTTGCTCTTGACTATTTATCACTTATGGGCCTGTTTAGGACACTCGGCTCTGTATCCAACATGAACAATAGCCAAAAAACACAAAAACATCATCAGATTAACCTCAAATGAGTAATTTTGTTGGAAACTCAGAACTTTTTTCGAACTTTTACCTTTTATTTTGGTCTGTGGGATTTGCTTTCTAGAATGCAATTCCCCATAACTATCATTCACAAGGAACGAACAATTCCATTTCTACACTGTATCCTTATGGGTACACACATGATTCCGTAGAGAAAAAGTTAAAATAATCGCCTGTGGGCTCTAAAAAATTAATAAAATATCCCCATTATTTTGTATAGAATTAAAGAACAAATACAATCAGAACTTTTGACACGAGTCACACTAAAAATGGCTGAGAAATCAATCCATTTTTTTGAGTTTTTCATTCTAACCCTAGGACATGAAACAATGGTAAAATTTGTTGCAAGAATTCTAATTGCAGGTTTATGGAAACTTACCTCTGCCATGGCTAGACAAGTATTGCACATCATATCATTCATATGTGAAAATAAGAGTTAAAGCTACTTGCTATTTTATTTTTACTTTATCCATTTTGATCCTTGTACCTCTCGTTTTTATGCATACTTGTACCATTTTACTTTCCAGTTGTCTCTGGTTGAGATCGCAAGTGGCAGACAGAGACCCATACTACTTTGGGCTCCAAAGTAGTGATACCACAGATCTCTTCCCATCCTCTCTCATCGAGAGCTGTGCAGAGCTGCCACTCCAGACTGCAGGGTGCCCACCGGTAGGACAGAAGACAGACCAGATCTCACGGACCTTAGGATCAGATGCTCTCTACTCTATACATCCCCACAGCTCCACCCAAGTAGCCAGGCCTCCATCTGAAGCTTCTTCACTGCAACTTCAGATGGTAGGAGAGTCAGACTTCCTCGTGGCTGTGCTTCCCCAGGTTTACACAGCCTGGCCCCACCAGTCCCAGTCACTCGCCTGGGGATATCATCTGACAGAGAATTGGTCATTTCAGAGCAGTTGACAACATTGAGGTGGAGGATACCCTTCCTCAGCCACCCTCTCACTTGGAAGCCAATTGTTCTAAATCCATTCGTACCTTCAAATTCCACACCATCACTAGAATTCTCTATGGTCAATTTTGCCTTCAGCTTTAGTTCACAGAATCCTGATTTACTGTATATTAAAGATTCACCTATTAGCAACAATATCAAAGAAGCTCATCCTTGTGAGCAGGCATCACTCTTCTTACTTTCTAATAGAACAAACTGGAGAATAGAAGGAAGACGCGGCCCTTTGAAATGACATGATCGGTAAAGGTTAAGCTTCCCACACTGGTTTACATTTCAAGCTAGACAAAGTAGTGCATTCAAGGAGCATGACAATGCAAGCTGTTTAAAGGAACCTGTAAAATAATCAATATTAATCTGAATTTTTATAATAGATTGTCCCAAAAGCAAGTGATCCCTTAGAAAAATATTATGTACTAATCAGAATGTGTTATGTATGTTTTGAGTTCAAATTACACTATTAAAAAGAGACATGAAAATGAAATCTATACAGTAAAATGTGAAGCTATCTTGAAAGGCATGGAAAAATGGAAGCAAAATGACACGCTAAAATGACTTCTTGAAGAAAGGAAATTCTAGTCCAGTACATGGGGATCATATTGCAAATTTTCACCACAATCTCCTACCTCTTAATCGACTCTCTTTCCTTTATTCCATTTTACTTACATATCTTGAAAATAGCCTTCTGAAATCTAACACGTGGGGCTAAAAAGAAAACAAGATAATTGACCATTAGTAAATAAACGGCATAATAGATCATGTAAAGGAATTACCATTCTTCTATTTCATCTCCATCCATTTCCCCAGGAATCTCATTTAGGCTGCTATTAATATAAGCATGACCAATATTATTAGATTTTGACAAAGCATGACAATCAGAAAACAAATCATCTAACTCAAGTGAATCAATTTCAGCTGCTATTTCTTCTTCAAAATGAAAATCCCCTCCTTGTTTACAATCTCTGATAGACTCTAGCTGCACTTGAAGAACTGGTTGTGCTAACAAGTGCTTGACTGGTTTATATTGAGTAGCCAAGATGGATACTCCACAAGTCCCTGAAAGACTACCTGATACCCACCGCTCAGAGAAAATTTCAATCTGTATCCAAAAATAGCCATCCGAGGGATCAGTATTTGTCTACATGAAATTGAAACCTTTGCAATATTGTATAGTAACCTTTTTTAATCTGCTATATTTAATATTGTAGAAACACAGAGTAGCTGGAGAAAAATAGCTTATATGACATTGGGTTAATAAAGTTTGCCTCATTTCTTTATTACTAGACAAAATTGAAGAGGATATGCAGTGGAGCTTCTCATATAGATTGTATTGATGGTTGCCAATAAGAATTTCACACTAATTTATTAAACTCTAAAATTCTCCTTTTAAAGTTATATTCCCTACAACTAAGTGATGAAGTTCAAAGTAGTAGGAAGGATCATAGAACAAAAGGCAAGATGCGATTCATAGCATTGACCTTTCGAACTAGCTTACAGTCAAATCATTCAGTTGAGGTGGGAACAATTCAACCAGCTAATTCATATAATTTTCCCCTCTAGATAATTTCCTGTAGAATATTTTTCCCAGAATGCTGTGCTATCACTATCCATCTAATTGAACTTCAAACAGGGGCTGTTATTTATGTTTGATTTCCCTTTTTTGTTGATATTCAACTTTCTTGTAGCATGAACATTAAACATATGAACTGACCCTCTTTTCACGAGAGGACCGCTCCACCTGCCAGAGTATTGGGCCTCGAATGGATTGCCACCTGTGCAGTTGTTCATAAAGAAAAATAGGTATTGTCAAACTCGTTAAGAAACCTTAGTCAAAACTTTTCTTACATAAATATTGACAGTTGAACAAATACCTCGGAGGTGCAGGATGAGAATTTGCAAATAGAACTCCACGAGTCATAACAGATCCAGCTATTGATTCAACAACATGTGCTGAATCAACTTCATCCAAATCTAGTAAGGCTTGAGGCCTTCTCAGGTGTCGAATGCTACTAGCCCCAAGAAGGTAGTCAGAGTCACTCAAATAAGATAATGCCATCCAAGCATCATCTATCGCCTCATCATTGATAAAATCTAACACTGCAACCAAGAAAAAAAAAAGATTGTTCCTGAGATGGATTGATGCATTAACAAT
>ML803266.1:145976-167675 GCA_009831015.1 Picea engelmannii
CCCTTCTTCCCACAGGACAAAGTGTAACCCTCAAAGGTCATCCTAATGGCCGGACTAGGGGAATGGGATGGATGTATGGGAGATAAGATGTAAAGTGATAGTATGGTGGGAGCGGACGATGGCTCTTCAAATCCCCCCTAGTGACTAACCAAAACCCATAAATACAAGCTTGCTAGGGCACCCCGTTAATCCCCAAAACAATGGTCAAGTGGATTAGTGTAAGAACCAAGCAGTTGTCAGAAATGTAAGGAACCTGATGCATATATAAGAAAGTTATAACGATCAAACATGACACATACCATGATACCTTGGACCAATTACCTCATGGAGCAAGAGTCTTTTCTGATGCAAGTCCAAGCCGGTGGTGATGGAAGTTGTTGCTGCTAACAGGACAAGTCTGGCGAAGAAGAAGAAAGATGAGATAATCAAGTATCTGTGTGCTACTTGGTGTGGCAGTGTACCACTGGATTGTAGTTGTCTACTACTATAGATAGACATAGTTGTGTTCTATTGAATGACATTGTTCTGATTGCCTTGAAAAACTATTAGTAGTGTTAGAAATTATTATCAGCTAGATGGATGATCAATGGACAGAGATTCTCCAGATGGAAAATGGTCCAGGACATTTATTCTTCTAGGACATATGTTCGGATTAGAAGAATGGTTGTTATGTCACTCTGTGGAGTGAGTGACTTATCCAGCATCAAGTCTGATTACTCAGATGGAGTATGGTTTTGAGAGATGATGCAGCTGATGACACTGATAGTGATGATGGTGCTCATGATCTAATCATGAGATAGTCTATACGACTATGTTGATGCTACCGGTTGAATGGTATGTTTGTCCTCAAGACCATTACCTTCAATACCTCCCTAGCTAGGAGGGAGTGTTGATATTATGGTAGTGGCGGGAGGTATTTACCTCCACGTGTAAACCTGACGAGAATAGAATATTCCAAGAAGCAAGAAGAAACCCTAATTAATTGGTTAATAACCCTAGAAGACAAGTCGGCTCAAGAGAATGACTTGTATTAGGTTATTAGCCTCCAAGAGAAGAAATCGACTAAAGGAAATGTTATATACTAAAGAATTAGCACCCAGAATGAGAAGTCGGCCCAGGCAGTCTACCAGAAATAGTATAAATACAAGAGGCCAATCTTCATTCTGGCCAGTATTCTCATAACTGCAGAAGCAGCACTTGTGCGCACTGCAGTTGGTTAGTTTGTGCGCAAGTTTGGAGGAGAGTTGTTGTTGCAGCTACTACAACTAGCAGATTTCGATTTTGGCTTGGACTCTTTCTTGGTTATGGTTTGGACACTCTAATCAGCTCTTGTTACTCTTGCTTGGTGCGCTATCCTTGGAGAAAGGTGTGCCACCTTTGTTTGGCTATCCAGTCTAGGGTTTGCTTCCGGAATGATTCTCTGTCAAGGTTAAGGTGCTCGAGGGTGGCTTTGGCCTATGGTTGGGTGACAATATTGCTATATTGTCTATGGTTAAACGAGCACATCCATTATATTCTAACAAAGAGAAGATGACAGATGATGATCAAGCCCTAGTCGCCGACACCAGGAAAGGAAAGAGCAAGAAAGAACCCTCATCACCCAAGAAGTTTCAGAAGGGCCAAACAAATAACCCAAATATTAGATGTTTCTGTTGTCAGAAAATAGGACACATTGCTAGGAATTGTTCCCTCATTCAGAGACCAAGGGAAAAGAAAGGAGCTAAAAGGCATCATGTTCATACAACTGAAGATGGTGAGCCACCCAAGAAGGTTGCAAAGGAAGATGAATCAAGTGATGAGGAGTATGTTCTTATCTAGTCCCTTACAGGAACTGTCACTCATGGAAGTGACATTTGGCTAGTGGACAGTGGTGCTTCCAAGCAAATGACAGGTTATAAAGACTCCTTGTCTAACCTTACTCATAAGGATTCACCGCACAAGGTGAAATTGGGAGATGACTATCAATATCCGATCAAAGGAGTAGGAGAAGCCTCATACAAGTTAGACTCGGTATTGCAAGGAAGCTGGGATTAAGAGGGAGCTTTCTACTCCCTACAATCCTCAACGGAATGGTGTAGCAGAAAGGAAGAATCGGACGATCATGGAAGCAGTGAAGGCTATGATCCATGATCAAGATCTACCTATGCATCTGTGGGAAGAAGCAGCAAAGATTGCAGTGTACATGCAAAACAGAAGTCCCCACTAAGTACTTGAAAAAAAGACACCAGAGGAGATGTTTTCAGGAGAGAAGTCGGAAGTCAGCCATCTAAGGATATTTGGTTGCCTCATATTTGTGCATGTTCCCAAGGAAAAGAGGACAAAATTGGATCCATCCGAAAAGAATGGCATATTTGTTGGTTACAGTGACACGTCGAAGGCATACAGGATATATATTCCAGGTCACCAGAAAGTTGAGTTTAGCCGACATGTCACCTTCGATGAGAGTGCAGCTTTCAGCAAATCAAAATAGGACTGTGCAAAAGAGGTTCATGAGGAGGAGAATGAAGTTACTAGAGTTCCATAGGCAGAAGCAGTTGAACTAAAGGAAGTAATTCACGAGGATAATGACATGGCAGAACCTCGGAAGCCAGCAGAGATGCCTTCATGCAAGAGAAGACCAACTTGGGAACAGGACCTCATCAAAGATGCAGAAAGATACAGTGCCCCAGAAAAATATCTCTGGGAAAGTAAGAAGCCGAAACCGTATTCCAACTATGTGGCATGTTTGTGTGATATCATGGAATGCAGAACCGTCCAGTTATGAAGAGGCTACAAAAAAGAGGGTATGGACGGGATGCCATGGGGGAGAAATATCATCCCATAGTAAGGAATGATGTCAGGGATGTGGTCCCCAGACCGAAGGAGAAATCAATAGTAAGTTCAAAATGGATCTACAAAACGAAACATGCAGTTGATGGAAGTATTGAAAAGTATAAGGCTAGATTTGTGGCTCAAGGATTCTCTCAAAAGGAGGACATTGATTATGATGAGACATTTGCTCCCGTGGCGATATATACCTCGATTAGGACTATACTTTCATTGGTTGCAGTAATGAAATGGAAGGTGCATCAGATGGATGTGAAGATAGCCTTCTTGAATGGTGAAATAAAAGAGGAAGTATATGTGGAGCAACCATAAGGGTTCGAGGTACATGATAGGGAGATGCATGTGTGTAGATTGAAGAAGGATTTATATGGATTAAAGCAGGCACCCAGAGCATGGTATAGCATGATCGACAGTTTTCTGACGAGCTTAAGATTTACAAAGAGTAGTGCAGATCCTGTTGAAATATTGTAACTTCGAAGAATATTCTAATTATAATTGAGTTATTATCTTATAGATCAATCCCCTTTTGTGGATTGAT
Organism: Picea engelmannii; assembly: GCA_009831015.1. Classification (NCBI taxonomy): domain Eukaryota; kingdom Viridiplantae; phylum Streptophyta; class Pinopsida; order Pinales; family Pinaceae; genus Picea; species Picea engelmannii. Next base: position 149,341 of record ML803266.1, read on the forward strand.
CATGTCGGGACTTTTGTATGACCAAATTCCCTTTTGTGGATTGGTCAAACCATATTCATATGGTGATATTTGAGAAGTCGACCCCTAGGGTCTATTAAAGTGGTTTTAACCACTATTGGAAGAAGTCGGTCCTGCTTGGTGAAGAGACATAACCCTAGCGCCCCTTTAGCTAGTATAAATAAGTGAGGATGGCGCCTCATTCATTCACTCACTCACACTCACTTCTAGTGCGCATCTTTTGAAGGTAGCTGCAGTTACAAGGAGAGACAGGCGCATGCTCAGTCCTAGTCCTTTCTTGGTGATTTTGGTCTTTAGTCTTGGCATTGTATTGGCAATCTATTATTGAGGAAGTCTTTGATGGGTTTTCTCCCCATGAGGGTTTCCCAGGACAAAATGTTGTGTACCTTGTGATTTTGTTTCTTTCAGTGATCCTGCTTATGTTGTTATGCTATAGTAAATTGAAAAGAACTTAATAACAGCTCTAAATTTACCATGGTGTCAAAGCTTGACTGAATAGAGCACCCTTCACTGAGTAAACCAAAAACGTCATTGTTGCCATACAAGAAAATTAGGGCTTTTTATTGCAAGGGAACTTCTAACTAAAAACCATCTAGGGAAGTGCGCCCTACCCTAACGCATCACATGGCAGCTTGAGGGCACCTTTTCAGTGGCCAAAGCCACTGAAAAGTCAAACCCTAGTTTTGACTGGTACCAGAAAACCAGGAAACCAAAACCAATACCAGAAATACCCGTCTAAATTTCCGTAAGTCAAGTTTCAAGGGGTAAAACTTGAAATTTTTGAAAACAGACAACTCCAGCCTACTCGCCTCAGCCCAACGCATCTCTTGGTAAGTTCAGATTCATTTTCTGGTCATTTTCTTAGCTCCAGGGCAAGATGTCTGCAAGCACCGAGCTTGTTGACAAGTTAGGTGTGGAAAACTTTCGTGCCTGGAAGTACAGAATTGGACTCATTCTTGAAGAGAATGACCTAGCAAAAGTCATAAAAGAAAATGTATCGGAACCTGAAGAAGATGCAGCCAAATCAAAATACAAGAAGGATATGATTAGGTCCAAAAGGATCATTGCATACTCCATTAAAGATCACTTGATCCCTCAAGTATCTTCTAAAGATACTCCAAAAGAGATGTTTGATGCCCTAACCAGAATGGATGAAGGAAAGAACATTAACCGAAAGATGAACTTGAGAACCCAACTCAAGAATACAAAGATGTAGAAAGGAGAAACAGTTCAAGACTATTTCTCTAAGGTTACTCATTTCAAAGAACAGTTAGAAGCAATTGGAGATAACCTAGATCAAGATGAAGTCATCATGACAACTCTTCATGGTCTCACAAGACTTTGGGATGCCTTCATCCAAACCATCTGTGCAAGAAAGGAGAAAATCCAATTTGACAGTCTGTGGGAAGAATGTGTCCAAGAAGAAGCAAGAGTAGCTAACCAAGAAGCAATACTATTAAGGGATGAAGACCAAGCCCTAGTTGCTCATGCTAAAGGAGGAAAGAAAAGGTATCATTTCCAAAAGGAGACCCACCTTCATAAGGAATCTCACTCCCCAAAGAGATTCACCCACTTCCATAAAGAATCTCACCCTCCAAGGAGATTCCAGAAATATCAGAAGGATCAAAGATGAGAAAAAGATTTCTCCTCTTATCAATGTTATCATTATGATAAGATGGGACATATTGCTAAGAATTGTCCTGCCAAAAGGGAAGATTACAAGAAGAGAAATAACAAAAGACATCATGCCCATGCAGTTGAAGATGATGAGCCACCCACGAAGTTGACTAAAGAAGAGATTGAAGATTATGTTTTATTTTCTTCCCTCTCAGGATCTATGACAACTCGAGAGGATACTTGGCTCATAGACAGTGGTGCCTCTAAGCACATGACAGGTCAAAGAGACATTCTCTCTAGCCTTAGAGAAAAGAACTTTCCCCATAAAGTTACACTCGAAGATGATTACCAGTACCCTATCAAAGGAGTGGGAGAATCCACCTACAAACTTGATTCAGGGACCCTGATGAAAATGAATGATGTACTATATGTACCAGGTTTGACAAAGAATTTACTTTCTATCTCAGCTTTAGATAAGAAAGGTTTTAGGGTTGCATTCATAGATGGTGAAGTTCTTATGTGGCCTAAAGGAAAAACCATAGAAGATGCAATTGTCATTGGAACAGAAGAAGGTGGCTTGTATAAATTAAAAGGTCACTCAGATGCAGCCTTGACTCACTCCACTGAGAGTCCATGTGAACTTTGGCATAGAAGACTAGCTCACATCAACTACAAAGCCTTACCATATGTAAGAAAGATAGTTACAGGTCTACCAGAATTCAAGGTTGATCATGAAGGTGTATACAAGGGATGTGCACAAGGAAGGAACATAAATAATCCTTTCCCAAAGAGCGACAATAAAGCAGAAGGAATCTTGGAGCTCATCCACTCAAATGTATGTGGTCCAGTGCCATCAACCTCTCTTCGTGGGTATGTATACTATGTGTTATGTATTGATGATTATTCTCGCAAGACTTGGGTTTATTTCTTGAAATCAAAAGATGAAGTATTTGGAAAATTCAAGGAATTCAAAGCCTTGATAGAAAATCTCTCCGAAAGAAAAATCAAGATACTCAGGTCAGATAGTGGAGGAGAATACACCTCAAAAGAATTTGTAATCTTTTGCAAAGATGTCGGGATGAAGAGGGAGCTCACCACTCTCTATAATCCTTAGCAAAATGGTGTAGCAAAAAGAAAGAATAGAACAATAATGGAAGCACTGAAGACTATGATCCACGATCAAGATCTTCCAATGCACTTATGGGCTGAAGCAGCAAGAACAACAGTTTATGTCCAAAACAGATTATCCCATAGTGCACTTGGATTCAAAACGCCCGAAGAAATGTTCTCCGGAAAGAAGCCAAAAGTAAGCCATCTCAAGATATTTGGTTGTCCAATGTTTGTACACATTCCGAAAGAAAGGAGAGCTAAGTTGGATCCTTCAGGAAACAAGGGATTATTTGTTGGATACTGTGAGGTCTCTACGGCCTTCAGAATTTACATATCATGTTAACATCATATTGAGATCAGCAGAGATGTAACCTTTGATGAAGATGCAACACTCAAGAAATCAAGGAGATGTCCGCGTGAAGAAGTATATGAAGAACCTATAGCTCCCAAAGTTGCAGAACCAGTGAAGGAAGTTACAGTTACCCTTGATGATGAGATTCCAGAAGACCATGATATGATAGAATCTCAAGAACCTCCCTAGATGACGATCTCTCACAAGAGAAAGCCAGCTTGGGCAAGGGAACTTATTCAAGATGGAGAGAAGTATGGTGCCCCAGAAGGAACCATGAGACAAAGTAAGAAACCTAAGCCATTCTCCAATTATATGGCTTTGATGTGTGATCTCATAGAAAAGGAACCTACTTGCTTTGAAGAAGCCATTCAGAAGAAAGAATGGGTGGATGCCATGACAGAAGAATACCAATCCATTATAAAGAATGATGTATGGGAAATAGTTCCCAAACCAAAGAACAAAGATGTGGTATCTTCTAAATGGATATACAAGATAAAACATGTTGTTGACGAAAGTATTGAAAAACATAAAGCAACGTTTGTAGCTCATGGCTTTTCTCAAGAGGAAGGCATTGATTATGAAGAGACGTTTTCTCCTGTAGCCAGATACACTTCTATTAGAACCATCATAGCTCTTGCAACCAAGATGAAGTGGAAGTTACACCAGATGGATGTGAAAACTGCCTTCTTAAATGGTGTTATTGAAGAAGAAGTGTATATAGAACAACCACAAGGGTTTGAGGTTGAAGATAGAAAGACTCATGTCTGCAGGTTGAAGAAAGCTTTGTACGGGATGAAGCAAGCTCCTAGAGCTTGGTATGGTAGAATTGATAGTTTCCTGACAAGCTTGGGCTTTACCAAGAGTAAAGTTGATTCCAACCTTTACTTCAAGATTATGAATGATGAGCCAGTTATATTGCTACTGTATGTGGATGACTTATTCTTAACGGGAGAAGAAAAGCTCATCACAGATTGTAAAAAGAAGCTTGCTATGGAATTTGAGATGAAAGACCTAGGCCTGATGCATTATTTCTAGGTCTTGAAGTTTGGCAGAGCCTAGAGAAGATCTTCCTTAACCAATGGAAATATGCAGTTGAAATCTTAAGGAGGTTTGACATGTTGGAATGCAAATCCATTCACACACCCATGGAAACAAAGTTGAAGCTCCTGGTTGATACTTCGTCAGAATTGGTTGATGCTACTCTGTACAGACAGATCATTGGTTCGTTGATGTATCTGACGAATATCAGGCCAAATATATGCTTTGTTGTGAACACCTTGAGTCAGTATCTGGTAGAGCCCAGACGTGTTCACCTTGTAGCTGCAAAGCATCTGATGAGATACCTTAAGGGTACGTTGGACTTTGGTCTCTGTTATACTGGAGATCACGACTTCAGACTGTTTAGTTATACTGATTCAGATTGGGCTAGAAGTGTTTCTAATAGAAAGAGCACTTCGGGATGTTTCAGTCTAGGGTCAACCATGACTTCATGACAAAGAAGGAAGCAATCCAGTATTGCTCTCAGCACGACAGAAGCGGAATACACTGCAGCATGTTCCACCAGTTGTGAAGTCATATGGCTTCGAAAGTTGTTGACAGGTCTATTCGATTTGGAGATGGAAGCCACCGTGATTCTATGTGATAATCAGAGTTGCACAAAGATGACGGAGAACCCAGTGTTCCATGATAAGTCGAAGCACATAGAAATTCAGTATCACTATATTCGTGATATGGTGGAGAGGGGAGCTGTAAAGCTCCAATATGTTGGCACAAATGACCAAGTTGCAGATGTGTTGACCAAGCCTTTGTCTCGTGTAAAGTTTGAATACTTTCGAGACAAGCTTGGTATAGTCTGAAAGGACCTCCCTCAAAAGGGGGAGTGATGTTGATGACACTATGGTATCCTGACCAACAACAGGTAGCTCCATTATGATTTTATATCCTAGGGGATTGATCATCCATGGACAGATCCCGAAGGTCTGGTAAGGACGGTCTGTCAGAGTACCTGTGCATGTATATGCCAGCTGTGGTCCGTAGTGGTAGCTCCGTTAGGATTTTATATCCTAGGGAATCTTTTGATTCCTGGGCAAATCTTGAAGGTCCGGTAAGGACAGTCTGTCAGATTACCACGTGGTAGCTCCATTAGGATTTTATATCCTAGGGAATCTTATGATTCCTGGGCAGATCCCGAAGGTTTGGTAAGGACGGTCTCTCAGAGTACCACAAAATGTTGTTGTTGCACCTACCTCATTTTGTTGCTATATGATGATGTTGTTATCTCAACCTCGTGTTGATGATGTCGGTGTATCAGCCTCGTGTTGTTGTTAACGATGTTGTATCAACCTCGCGTTGTTGTTGATAATGGTGTATCAACCTCATGTTGTTGATGATGTTGTTATATCAACTTCATGTTGTTGATGATGGTGTACCAGCCTCAGGTTGGAGATGTTGTTTCTTCAGTGTTATGATAATTGATGTCGATGTTTCAACTTCATACAGATGACAATGATGATGCTCCTCCAACTCCATGCTGTGAACGATGATGATATTGATGATGAGAAAAACTTTCGATGATTTATAGATGTGTCAGTCAGTGTTCCAGATGCTGATGATGTTGTTGCCCTCTCTCTCTCTCTCCTGATGATATTATATTGGGTTATGTTAGTAGAATACCCTTCTCGTTAAGGGGGAGTATTGAAATATTGTAACTTCAAAGAATATTCTAATTAAATTTGAGTTATTATCTTATAGATCAATCACCTTTTGTGGATTGATCATGTCAGGACTTATGTATGACCAAATCCCCTTTTGTGGATTGGTCAAACCATATTCATATGGTGATATTTGAGAAGTTGACCACTCGGGTCTATTAAAGTGGTTTTAACCATTATTGGAAGAAGTCGGCTCTGCTTGGTGAAGAGACATAACCCTAGCGCCCCCTCAGCTAGTATAAATAAGTGAGGATGGTGCCTCATTCATTCACTCACTCACACACACTTCTAGTGTGCATCTTTTGAAGGTAGTTGCAGTTACAAGAAGTAGGAGAGAGAGGCGCATGCTCAGTCCTAGTCCTTTCTTGGTGTTTTTGGGTCTTTAGTTTTGGCATTGTATTGGCAATCTATTATTGAGGAAGTTTTTGCTGGGTTTTCTCCCCCATGAGGGTTTCCCAAGATAAAATGTTGTGTACCTTGTGATTTTGTTTCTTTCAGTGATCATGCTTATGTTGTTATGCTCTAGTAAATTGAAAAGAACTTAATAACAACTCTAATTTAACAGATCCTAACCTTTACTTCAAGGTTGTGGATGACGGTCCGATAGTACTACTACTGTATGTGGATGACATGTTTCTATCAGCTATGGAAAAACTCATCTATGTGGATGAGTCCAAGAGAAAACTGGTTATTGAGATTGAGATGAAAGATCTCGAGATGATGCATTACTTTTTGGATCTTGAGGTATGGCAAAGACAAGATGAGATCTTTTTGAATCAAGGTAAGTATGCAGCGGAAATCCTGAAGAGGTTCGAGATGTTGGATTGCAAGGCAATGGCTACACCTATGATATCAAATCTAAAGTTGCTACAGGATACGACTTCAAAGACTATGGATGTTACTTTATACAGGCAGATGGTGGGTTCGTTGATGTACTTGACAAACACAAGACCGGATATATGTTTCACTGTGAACACCCTAAGTCCGTATATGGAACATCCCAGGCAAGTTCATTTGGTCGTAGCAAAACATGTGATAAGGTACCTTAAGGGTACATTGGATTATGGTCTCAAGTATGTGAAAGACGATGTGTTCAGGTTATATGTATTATGGCTATTCGGATTCAGATTGGGCCGGTAGTTTTCCTGATCGGAAGAGTACTTCAACATATTGCTTCAGTCTAGGCTCTAGTATGGTTTCATGGAGCAGTAGGAAACAGTCATGTGTAGCACTCACTACGGTTGAGGTTGAATATGTGGCAGCATGTGCAGGATGTAGAGAAGCAGTGTGGCTTCGGAAGCTCTTGTCTGGGTTATTTGGTCTCAAACTGAAGGCGACCTGCATTTGGTGTGACAACCAGAGTTGCATGCAGTTGTCAGAGAATCCGGTGTTCCATGACAGGTCGAAGCATATCGAGATCAAATATCACTATATCAGGGATATGGTGCAGAGGGGAGCAGTGAGGCTCCCGCACGTGACTACCGAGGACTAGGTTGCAGACGTGTTGACCAAGCCACTATCGAGGACGAAGTTCGAGCACTTAGGGACAAGCTTAGCGTGGACCCTCTTCAAAGGGAGTGACTACGTACAGATGCATTGCACAATAGTGGATGTCCTAGGGACATGTTGTATCTATTTGAGAGCTACCCATAGGCCTTGGATGAATTGGTTGTGAAGTTGCATGGGTGCACATCATGAGGTACAGATGCATTGCAGGGTAGTGGATGTCATGGTGACATGTTGAAGCTATTTGAGAGCTACCCACAGGCCTTGGATGCATTCGTTGTGAAGTCATGTTGCACTATGGATATCCAAAGATGTATAGATTCATATGTTAAACAGTCAATGATCATGAGCTCATGTGGCAACAAAGAATACCTTCTTAGTTAAGAGGGAGTGTTGATATTTTGATGTAACAATGGAAGATATTCTTTTGTATTTGTATTGGTCAAACCTTGAGAAGGTTATTGTAATCTTATTGTATAAATCGGCTCAAAAGAAATTACTATTTTATTGTTATCCTTATTGTAAAAGTCAAAACGACCCCTCTTAGGGTTGCATCTTTTCAGGAGCCAAGTTATGTGTATAAAATTTAAATAGAGGTCGAGTTCCTCTCATTTGTATACACCAATGTTGTATATGTCGTGTCGGGGAAAGTGTCGGCGAGGGTCTGGAATGTAACTTCTCGGCGACATCGGCGGAAAATATCGAAATATGTCGGAAAATGTCGCAAGACCTCAAAAAAATACAAAAACTCTCATTTTTTTCAATTTTTTAAACTTGTAAAGCAACAACAACATCAAATAAACACTTTGCTACATAAATATGAAAATACAACCAATAAATAAGATGCATAAGATGTCAAGTGGTCACATATCGTTACTAAACTGAAAATTCTGAAACAAGTTCCTGATAGGATGATGGTAGATACAAAATCACATCAAATGATCAAAATAAATGTATCTCATGAGATGAATCATCATGAGGCATCTAGATACTAAATAGTACATGATAAAATGAAAATGATAGATCATAGGAATCCAAAATTCAAATCATTGATTCCCTCTCTGTCGTGTTGCTGCTGCTCTAGCCCTTTTACAGGTAAAGGGCACCAAGTTTCCTCTGGAAGCAGTAGGTGGTCATCAAGGTACTCTAGATGAGCTTGGAGTGGAAGCTCCAGCTGCTCCAGATGCTACATCTGAGGTGGTAAGTGATGGGGACGAGGTGGAAGGAAAAGTTTGTTGCCTCCCAATCCGGACGGACCCAAGTCCAACTCCAGGTATAGCTCTCCGTGGAGGTGGTGGTGGCATTGGATCCACTGGAAGTCCAATCTCCTCCTCAGCCTCTGTATCCACTGGAAGTGGAACATCGTCCTCCTCCTCCTCCTCCTCCTCCTCCTCCTCCTCTGTTGCCCCCTCCTCCCTCAAACCACCTGCATGCTCCTCCAACCACTCGGGGGCCTCCTCCATCTCAGGGTTTTCTCCCCCACGAGGGTTTCCCAGGATATATCTTGTGTTCGGTGATTGTTTGTCTTTCAGTGATCCTATTACATGGAATTGTTAATGAATGTTAAAGAAGATAACTATAACTTCTAAAATTATAACAAACCCAAGGGACGCTACCCCATATTTGTGGATGGCATCCCTAGTAAACATGTCAGCATAGACTAGTGTGCCTAACCGAGAGGGATTCGATTCGGGCACCAACCGGCATGAAACTAGCCAAATGCCAAGTGTTACTCCTCATGTAGTATGAAGGCCTCTCCTTTTTTGATCCAATCACATTTCGCAGTTAACCGTTGATTACCAAAGATGATTCAATGTGCAATTGCAGAAGGGGTTGTCTCATTTGCCCCTAGATCCTAGAAGGTTCATATCATCTGATGGGTAAATTGCACCAGATTTATTGAGATATTATTTGCCATTGTGATGACATGTTGATGAGTGGACCTAGCTAATGGGTCAAGAGTACACAAATTATACATCAAATTATTCCTTCAACATATTTTTGTTACTTTGCATGAGGATGGCACATTTGTATATCATGTATCTTCCTTTTGTTACAAATACTACTCCATGATCTATTATGGATGGATATTTCTCCTATTTCTTTTCTGCTTATGATGTTCCAGTCAATGCCTCCACTTGGTCGTTACATGATATGGGTTCAAGTCTTATTCCTAGTTGTTGAGCTCTTCTAGGTCGGTGGGGCACTTTCCTAGTTGTTTGTCGAGATGTCACTCCCCTTTCATTATCATACAATCATTTTACATAGGTACCATTCATTATTTCATCACCTTTTCATTTTACTTGGACACAATTCATATTACGCCTATATCTCATCATTTACCCACTCCTTCCTAGGGTGTGTTACCCCCCATTTATGTGGGTAACTAAAGAGATGATGTCTCGAGGCCCTCAAATTGCAAACATGGAGTACCGAGAGGTAGATGAGTAGGCAGAGCCCATTCACTCACCACACATCACCATTTCATCGATGGCAGCAACATCCACCACACTAGCTTCGCCCACAGAGGACAACAAGTCTTGTTTCATGAGGTAAAAAGTTTGATGTCGTGGTAAGCATCATTTTAATAATTGAAGCACTTGAACATGTTGCAAAAGGTCCTTTCTTGATTTTGAAAAATATTTGCTTGGAAATTATGCCTTTTTCCTTATTTCACCTTGGTGGTTGACATGTTGTCCTAGTAAGTGGGTTACCCTCGGGAAAAGGCCTGCTACTAGGGGGTCTCCTTGAAGGGTTATTGTACCATCCCCGCAAATACTTATGAATTTCCATACTTCTTCCCTTTTGTTTCCTCATCTTTTGGGTTGTCGAGAATATTGACCCAAGAAGGGTTTGTACCTCATTTCATGGGAAGAAGGGGCTAAAGGCCCAGAGGCTTGTAGCTGGCAAAAGATAAAAGCCAAAAATTTATTCCTCTAGATGCTCGCCCTAATGGTTCGAGCGGCAATGAAATGCTTCTCCATAAAAAATTCAAGGACCTGTAAAATGAAACACATAACTAATAAATGTCTCGCTTGATGAGGGAATGCATTGCAGTGTCTTTTACTTTCCTTGTGCATGGCACTCAATGTGTTCTAGCCTCAAGTGGCAATATGGTACTCTTTACTTTCCCTTGCATATAGTACTCAATGTTCGGACTCTAATCAATTAATGACAATAAAGGGCTTGGAAAAAGGTTGCATTAAAAATGAGGATGCAACACACCCTCTACAAAGGCACCCATAAATGAGACAATATGAGCCCTTGTATCTCAAGAAACCCCATGCCCAAAAGTCACACCCCCATTCACTTCATACTCTTTTACATGACTTAGAGAGGGTCTCCCCAGGAAACAGTCCTTCACTTGGGGATTGATCTACCCAATAGGTCGCCATGGCAACCCTCCCATACTTAAATTTGGCAAATTGTGTAAGGTCTTTGAGCATTTGTTTATTTTGAAAAGGGGGGATTTGATGTAGCACATGTTTGGGTGGTTCTTTTATTAAATATGGCTTACTTGGCATGATACTTGTGACTTGTGAACCCTTGGAGGGCGTACTTGTTTGTCTTTGTAGGGCCTTGCCAGGTAAAAGCTTGTTCATGGAGGTATAAGGTTGCTTGGACCTTCATAGGGGGCATGAAGCCCATGTGTTGCATGATGCACCCCCTCTCATTGGATACTTGGGAGGACAAACGTTGCCTTGGGAGGCAATTGGACACCATGAGATGATCACATTGTGGCCCCTTGCACAACAACGTTGGCCTTGGGAGGTCCAAAACGTCACCTTCTATACCCTAGACATCACATGGAGGCTAGGGTTTTTGATGCGGTTTCATGGTTTGATGGTGATGTGATGTGGTTTGATGGAGAGAGACACATGGCATGCACTAGAGCACTCTATGGCAAGGCACATGGCTTTTGGAGGCCCAACGATCTTCATCAAGAGGAAAATGTCTCTCTTAGAGACCTAATGTCACCCTTTAGCACATGACGTCACCCTTTCTAAAGGGTTAATTTATATAATTTTATAATTTTAAGTTGTAAAGGGAAAATAGAGGAGGTCGGCCTCTCTAATTTGTTGTTGACTTTTTGAAAAGTGGACAAAACGGTTTTGAGTGACCATGTATAAATAAAGGTCACTTTCATTTCATTTGAACATAACTCTCACTTGAGAATTACATACTTTCTTGGCTGAAATTTTCGCCCTACTTAGGAAAATCGCTCTATCTTTGTCTTGGTGTATTGTGGATGTTATTTACTTGTCTATTGGAAGGACATAACTCTCACTTGAGAATTACAAACTTTCTTGGCTGAAATTTTCGCCCTACTTGGGCAAATCACTCTATCTCTATCTTGGTGTATTGTGGATGTTATTTACTTGTCTATTGGAAGCAAGCTAGGTGTTATCTCTTGATGGTTGTCTCTTTGCAATTGTGATGGAATGTTCTTGATAAAGAAGGGTTTTTCATGCTATTTCTTGGAATTGGTAAGGAATTTCTGCATACGTGTGTTGTTTCTTCCTGTTTCAAGGTTAATTTGTCCAGATCCTTGGACGAGTATAATGGCATACACCCTCCATCAAGATCCATCTATTTGTCATTTCAAAAGCTATTTTGCAAAGGTTGCTACAAGGAGTAAAAAAGCTTACACCCTTGTATATTTACCTTGCTAAAGTTAGTTTTCTCTAGGGAGTAAAAAGGCTTACACCCCTAGTTAAGTAACAAACCCTAGCTCATACACAAGAGACTCCATTAGCCCAATTGATAAGAAACTAATCTACTTGCATTGGAGATTGTATATTCATGCATTGGTATACATGAATTTTTTAGATATTGCAATTGTTTAAGTTGGATCTATTTCTACATGCTATAGGCTTTCTTGTGCCCTAGGGGCATCTTGATTGGCCAAGTAACTCTTACTGTTGTTATAAATTTATGCTACAGCCAATAGAGCTGCAGAAAACTCATCTTTAACTCTTGTTTTACTCACTTTTCTACAACTAAATTACACTTGCAAGCTACTATTATTAATCTACTAGTTGTTAGCTAGAATTTGGGTGGATTGCTTGTTAATTTTAGTGGCTAGAATTTGCTTCTGTAGCAATCGTTTGCTACAGCCATTAGGCTGTTACAAAACTTGCTGATAACACTACATAATAGCCCCCAAATCACCATCAAAATCTTGCTTTAATCATTGGAAGTTTAACTAGTCATTGTTAGCTTTGTTTCCAACTTCTTGTACTTGATTCTTGCTGGTTAAATTTGCAGCTCCTATTATCGTTTATTGTTGATATATATATATATTTCCATACTGCTGCAATTTGGGACAGCAAGATTACTTGCCGCATCCCCATTGATTTGAGGCTTCCATTGTCATCTATTGTTTTGTTCCGGGCAGGGCTAACATTGTTTTGCAGGTACATCATCTTTGGCAACCAATTACCTTCTCACTATTGATGATGGCATTTTCGTGAGACATTCTTCAGGTCTTCTCCCTAGAGCAGTGGGTTGGGTCGACCTGTGCCTTCTCCCTGTCTTCTCCCTGATGGACTAAGCTGGGTCGACCTGAGACGGGTCTTCTCCTCAGTTGTGTTGGGTTGGGTCGACTTGAAATGGGTCTTCTCCCCAGGTGGATGGGATAGGTCGATCTATGGGGATGCCCTTGATCTTCTCCCCATATCGGGATGGGTCGACTTGGAGAATGTTCCTTTGAGACGAAGTTGAGCATGACACTTGTCAAAGCAGTGACAAGTTGTCCTGGGGTGGCACCCAATGTCCAATGGGAGCAGACCATGTGGATATGCCACTTGGGAGTTGACCAAGTGGACATGTCATGAGGGAGCAGCCCTTGACGATGATGATGACTTGTTCTAGTGGGTCGTAGCCCCTAGAAGAGATGAGGACGTCCAAACTGGGTGCAGCCATGTGGAAAATTTTGATGCAGCCTTTCACTATGATGCCCAGACAAAAGAAGAAGCCCAACGTCTTGTGTAGAAGACCTAAACAGCTAAAGTCGGCCTGGATGAAGAAACACCTTTTGGACAGGATAAGTTCACATTGGACTTGTATAAATAGAGAGATTTATGTGGTCATATCACTTGGATCATTTTTCTCTCTTGGGTGGCGCTCTCTTGGACTATCTTTCTCTCCTGTGTAGCGTTGGCTTCTTGAGTTCTAGCGCACTTCTTCTTTGGCTATGGTATTTTCTCTTGGACAAATTATTATCTAGTGAAAGGTTGTTGCTGGGTTTTTCTCCCTTGAGAAGAAGGGTTTCCCAAGATATATCTTGTGTATGTTGTGCATGGTTATCTTCTTGTGATCTTGGAAATATGTATGATGTAATTTATTGTTATGGTTTATGCTTGATGATGCTTATGCTATTGTAAATGTAAAAGAAAGTCAACAAATTGAACAAGTATAAAAATTCAACACTCATGAGACTCTTTTTCAAGCCTCATCTCCTTTCTTGACCTTGACCTATAGGGGTATCTTTCATCTACTATCATTTTTCATCTCAATCCCCCTAGGGTCACCCAGGATTCCCCCCTTGTGGTGATTTCATCGTAACTAAAGTGAAGAAAGTGTTTATCTACGGTGACAATGGGTAAATACTCCCATAGTTGTCACACCTTTGTGGCTTGGGTTGGGCTTTGCCCAAGCTACAGATTGTGTGATAACATGGTGCATGATTCATTCTACCCATTTTCATATACCTTTTTCCTTCATAACTAACCTCTCATTTGGAATATTTCATTATTTCATCTTTTCCATGTGTGAACATGCCAAAGTGGTTTGGGATATTTTCATTGTTAATTAATCAAACCCAAACCTAAGGTTGAGTGCTACATTACTGGCCTATTTTATTACTAGGTTTTAAAACTTAATCGAGGCCTCATTTCCTAAGTTGCAATTTAAAAGAAAACGAGAAAGATAAATAAATAAAAGAAAGATAAAAGCACTAGGGAATGCAACTTGAAATTCATAAGGTATATAACTTTAGGTTAGTGCTCCCCTTTGGCACACATGTTGAGGCAAATCCAACATTAAAAAAATAGTAATTCCATTTGTAGACACTTGAAATTAAAAACAGCAAAGGGAGGGTTAATTGAACTTGTACACTTCAGCCATATTTTCTATTTCCTCTTTAATAGGACAGCCTTCCATTGAGCCCTTTTCAACCCCATATACCCCTTGCAAATTTTAGGCACTGGTATCACCTTTAATCACCATAAAAATTCTTGAAAAAACTCCTTATTTTGGTACATTCAGATATGGAAATCAGCACTGATTGTTTGTCTTCCAAACTGCCCCAAAGATCTAGTAAATTAGTAGTAATACACAATGAATTTGTACCGAACACTGTCCTAAAAAATCTGTTTATTCAGCCACTGAATACACCCTAAAAACAGAACTTTAAAGGCCAAGAGAACTCTCTATTTGACTGTCAAACAGATCTGAAATTTACAGCTCATTTCTTAATTCAAACCTGTCCTTTAAACTCTAGTTATCTTACTGTTTGTTACATCTCAAAATCAGATCTGGAATTTTGTCAAACAAATCTGCATTTTCATCTTTTATAAAATTCATAAATCAGATTTGTAATAAGTCCACACAGTCCTTATTGATCATCATATTTCCTTGGACTTAGTGAAGATAGGGAGGCACCCTTGGATTGGAAGTAAACCAACCAAAAATAAGGGAAGAGGGTGCTAAGGTGACAGTGGTAACTCTTCTGAGTTTCACTCAAAGTTTCACCTGGTAGACTTTGCAGTTGCACCAAAGGTGAGAGTTTAAGTGGTAACACCGAGCAAAGTTGGCGACCAACCAGTTGAGCTAATCCCTTGGGCTATGTACATGATGTTATATAAATACATACTCAACATATTAAGTAGTCATCTGGATAAAGAATCGTGAACTTGTCTTGTCTCAACCCCCAACAAGTGTATAGTATCTCTCCCCCGGAATTGGAGAGGTCATGGGTTTGACTCTCTCGATCCCCATGGGATTAGGCTCCATAATCAAGGTCGACGGTTTACCCTATTTATTATCCATGGATCATAGTAAAGTACTCGGAGGGTTTTTTGAGAGGTTTTGGAATATATATATATGTTGATGTTTCTGGTAGGTGCGGTAGGTATTCACCTCCGGGATAACCTTTCTTATAGAAGAAGATGCCAAGACGTCAAAGCGAAACCATTGAAAGAAAAAAAAAAGCCCCAGAGGAATTCTATTGATCCATAAGTAAAGTCGGCTCCACAAGAATAAGATAAACAGAATTATATTTTCAAGAAAGTCAGGTCGGCCCTGCCAGAAAAGTCATTGGTCAGATTAGTATAAATAAGGGTGGCGCCCTTCTCATTTGACAGACTCTCTCGCATATCATAGCGCAAGTTTGGAAGAGAGTTGCAGCAACAGCTGCAACTGCAACTGCAGAAGGAAGAAAGGCGCAGGGTCTATTTTTTGGTCTTGATGATGCGTAGGTCTTCGCTAGCTACTCTAGCACTCTAGCTAGGGTTTGCTGCAGTATTGTTGGTAGTACGCTAGTGGAGGCCAGACAACCTAGCGCTCTGGCTAGGGTGTGCTGCATCTGTGTTGCTGGATTCTTTTTTGTTGGTTTGCTCTAGTGGATAGAGCTTGTTCTTGGGTATTTTGTCTTTGGTATGGATATTCTCTATAAGAAAAGGTGTTGGGTTTTCTCCCCTTGTGTAGAAGGGTTTCCCAGGATAACTAATATGTTCTGCTTGGAGGTGGCACTTGAGGATGCCTATGGTTGGGTGGCAATGAAAGAGCATTGCCTATGGAGAAACGAGCAGACCCATTTTTTTTGTAATTTGTGCTTGGTTAATCTTCTTGAGATCCTTATTATTTACTGCAGTTGTGAACTAGTCTAGCATTCAAAAATTCAACAATATATGCTTGTTCCTTATGATTTATTATCTTACCTCTGTTTGTTACATCAGAATATGATGCTTTTTTGTTTAGATTTCTAATAATGGTAACTACTTTAGGCAACTAATACTACATCGACAAAGCAATAACATGTTGCAATTATACACAGAATTTCTATTAGAACCAATTAATTACAAAAACAATAAAATACCAAGTCAATAGATAGTATCATGTCAAAATACAAGTCTACTCTAAAAAGAATAGAGTTTTTCTTTACCATTTTCGTGAAGGAAAGCAGAAAAAGTTCCAGGTTCTGTATGTGCCTGAGAAAATACAATTTCTGGCACCCCCATCTTCGATGGATATCTCACAAACTTCTCCTCGAGAAAAATTGTACCTTGTCCTGTACAATAAAATACAAAACCTCGACATTCAGATTACTCTAAAGAAATTTACATATATAAAAATGAAGTATTAGACTAAACAATGTCTACAAGTAATGTAGGAATCTTTGTCCTGATACTGCTTACCATTGGGGTTAATGTCTAACCTAGGAATTATGGATCACTTAATATTCAAACATCAACCGAAGCATTGCCAAGTGTAAGTATTAAAAACCATTTCTCTACCACAATACAACAGTATCTAGCCCATGAAGTGTGGTCATATAACTTCAACCAAGGGCTAAGTGATTATTTGGTAATATTCCTCACAAACATACCCAAACAACACATGAAATCATGGTTCTAACTTACTTTGCAATGTCCATTTTTAGAAACTCATCACACCATATGAAAGGCATGCAAACACATTCCAGGAGAGATTTCTAGAGTCAAATTTGTCGGTTGTGATGCTAATTTAGTTTGCAGAATATTAAATTTCTTAAGGTAGATCCCATTGAAGCCATGGAGGATGATGCATCCGACACTTCATTGGAGCTTAGGTTAATAATGAATATGTCAAGGGACTGTTGAATATTATAGAAGATGCACAATCAATAAGGTTTACATTTTCAAAGAAGAGCTCTGCCACCACCTATTTTCCTCTGGTGGAAGTGACAACAGATAGATTAAGGCACTTTCAGAGCCATTGTGGTGTGTATTCATTACAATGTTCAAAGAAGATATATTTTATCTCATAACCATCTACAAAGATATCACGAAGCTTGGAAGAGGGTGTTACACTTCAATTAGCATTGGTGCCTGGTAACAGCACCGGATATTGCACTCTAATTCACAAGTATATTCAGTAGTCTTCAAAGGTCTTCAATGTTCTTCTCAATTACAAGATTTAGAATGACATGTACAGAACAGACAAACAAAACAGAGATACATGATTGAGTCCACATACACACACATGGATACAATCACACCTAGCAGCAGAACTAAATTTGCCCTCAAGGCTCATGCATAGTAACCATAATCTTTCCTCCTTGCAGATCACATCGATTTAAATTCAAGATATCGGAGTCCCTATTAAAAACAACTATAGAGATGACTGTTAAGGTTTAAGCTATTATTGAGTTTCTTTTATTTCATTAGATAACCATAGCATAAATAGGATCACTGAGAAATACACCAATGGTCAAAGTGCCTAAGGCAAGCCCGTCAGTCCAATCACTCAGTTTGTTTAGGCAGTCAAAGGTTGGTAAACACGAAAGGTTAGGTCGTTAATTTAAGTAATCCTTTTGGCTAAAGGTAATACGGTCTAAGTGCTAACCCACCCATTCGATCTAATAATTCTGGTAGTAGTTCCTAGGGCAGTTCTTACAATCCCACCCACAACTTAGCTGTCCAACTGAAAATAATCAAGTAGGCATAAGCAGTAGGTCTTCCCTAAAAGCACTAAAGGCTGTCTGTGTGCAAGTAGTTGTTGGAAGAAGACTCACTGGTAAAAGCTGGGGTTGTGCGAGTGCTGTCTTAATTAATTAATTAATCATATCTGGGGGTTCAGCCCAGACCCCAAGAAGATATCAATAGTTCGACCCCCTAAGCATTCATGAAGGCAAGTGGTTAGGAAGCCCGCCTGTGCAATGACTGGACTAAGTTCAAGTCTGTGATCCGGTAGGTTGGTAAAAGGTCCAGGTGGTTGGTAGCATGGGACAAACATGAATCCAGCCAATCACAAGAGAC
>ML803267.1:20064-39473 GCA_009831015.1 Picea engelmannii
AAGGGACTCAAGTCCCCTTTCCCCTTTGTGTACCTCTGGATTTCACTAATCAGATCAGCCTATCTATTGGTGAACTTGTTCCATTGTCATTTGTTTTTTAGTTTTTATTTTTATGCTCATGTTATTATTTAGTTCTTGCTTAATTCTTGTTAATACCTTTACTGTTTTCTTTCTAACCTTTTGCATTACAGCTGTCATGACTAGAAGAGCCCAACTAGGCATGTAAGTGCTCACTTTTTGCTCACACATTGACGAAAAGAGCACGAACAGAGATGACTTGGGGCTACTGACCCCCAGTCAATTGAACATTACCTTGGGCAAGAAAATTCCAATACTGGGCCAAAGCTGCTAGTATGTTTTGTCCATAAGGTGAGGTAGGTGGGGGTTGTCCCCCAACTAGAGTTTGTGTCCCAATGTGGGTTTGGCTCTTGGGTGGGGGTTGGCCCCTATGGTTAAAGTGTCCACTAATAGGAATTTGATAATTAGGTGTGAAAGACTGAGAGATGCCACTGGGGTCGGTTCCTCCTATGAAGGGTGGATAAGACCCTCTGGAGGGGGCTTGGGGAAGTGTCATAATAAAACCAACAACATGATTGTGCCTAGGAGGAGAAAAAACTCTAGATTCTCTAGATGGAACCTGAGTAGGGATAGGGATAGAAGCATTGAACACATGATATCCGGGGGGAAGTGATGGGGTAAGTCTGGGCGAAAGTGGTGTGCTAATGGGGGCTTGGCTAGCCACCATTTTCCCGGTGTGAATAGTCGTAGTATTTGGGACCATCATAGAATGGGCCATTTGAAGGGGGATTGTTGAGTTGGGATTTGCTGACTATGTGTCAGAACCATTGAATAGATAGGTAGTTGTAATGGGAGAATGATCGATATCAGATGTTTTGGGTAGCTAGGGTTTGACAAATATATCGACACTTGTCCCAGAACCAAAGAGATCCCATCGCGAGATGTGAGTAGACCAAAAGGGATATTGACCTTCAGGGCCTATGAATGGCCCGGTTGGTATTCCAGAAGTTTCAACAATAATATCTTCAGAAGAATTTACCCAAAGAATACGTCTCTTAGAACCGTGAGGGATTTGAAAAGACTCTAGAGAATCAGTGAATCAAAATTGTTCTAGAGACTCAGTTCTTTCCACTCATGGAGTGGAAGTGTCTTGGACCTCACTCTGTTGAGGAGATCCCTCTGGTGGGTTGGTAGGCAAGGGTTGAAAACCTCTTATATCTTCTGGGGGTAGTCCTTTCATTCTACATGAGCGGCGTGGAGGGTCAATGTTGGCATAGCTGAAAATCTTACAAAAGAAACTCTATGGCCAACTATGGAAACAAACAACACTCACTAATTAAATCTAGGAATCAGACCAAGCAAACAAAACATTCTTATTTCGAGATCACTAGTTGGTGATGAAATCCAACGTCATGAGACCGAGACAAGAAGGAGCTGGGATAGGGTGGAAAAGTTACGTTGACGATCTACTTAACGGACTTACACCCTGGTGCAAGCTCCTACACATAATCGTGGGTATACCCTCCAAGGAGCCCGAGTGAGTCTAGCCAATGTCAATTCCAGGTATCGTGAAGGCTTTCCCCTTCACAGTCACCTTGTGTAAGATTCTAAGAAGATAGGCTACTAAAGTTACCACAAACAATAGTGATGCCTGAGGAAATGGTCGATAGTCCGATCCACACGCAAGGGTAGGGTATCTAGCCCGAAATAAACTTGAGAGGATTCCATTCATCATTGTGGGTATACCTTCAAGCAACCCCCATAATATGTGAAATCTATACACTGAGACTAACAAAGAAGTGTGAGTAACTCTGCCAATCTCAATGCGACCTCAGGTTTGACCCTTGTGTGAGAAGGGTTTCCCAGGACAAAAAGATGCAAATGGAATTCAACACTCCCTATCACAAGATGCTATTGTGTGTTTCATGCTTTGGAGAGTGTGTCTCATTGCCTATTCCAAATCTCTAGCCTAGCTAATGTTGGTGTAAAAAATCCCTAGAAAATAAAAGTTACTACTTGAGTTTTAAATTTTGCAATGTTTTTAAGAGGCTGTTGTTACTCAAAAAGGAGATAGGAAAGAAACCAATGTTGTGTATGACCTCGACCTAAAGATATGAAAATAGGAATGAATGATGAAAATTTCTGTTCAATGAACTCTACCTACAACAAGGAGGAGGTATTTCCGGAATTTCATATGCTACGAAATAACTTTCTTTTTCTCAAATGAACACAAACATAAACAACCAAATACAATGAAGTTTTTGTTTTTCAATTTTTCTCTTCTTTTGGATGCAAAAGTTTTCTTATGTATGATTAATTAAACAAATAAATGATATCAAATTCTTCCTTTCTAAAACTAGACCAGGGGCATAACCAAGAAAGGACAAGTAAACCAAGAAAAATTATACTCAAAAAACACCCAAATCAAACTTTCAATGGAGATAAAAATAAAAATTGACGAGGAAGTATCTCTCCAAATCCAAACAAAGAAAAGACTTCTCAATCATCAAACAATCTAGAAATATGTAATCAAACCAAAACTCTAAATCCAATCTAAGAATTTCAACCGAGCAAGCACTCAGACATAAGTTTAGAGATTATATCCTTGACGATAAGAAAAAAAAACAAAAATTAGAAAAATATGAAAATAGAGGTATTTGAACTCCGAAACCAATCAACAACAAGTTAAACAACCAGAAAAAGTCCAGAACTAGAATTAAAAACCCTCTCCCAGTTGACTAAAAAATATCTGGGCAACAAGCAGAGGCTAAAACCTAACTTAGAAAATTTTCAAACACCGCTGCAAGCTGGCAGTTTAACACAGTGAAAAAATTAAGAGTTTTCGCAGGCCAGGAATAGGTAGGGTGTGGATACACCGCACTGAAACAAACCACCAGGGTATGGAAATAATAGGTTTCCACAGGCTATCTATAGTGTGCAATGCAGAAGTGTTTTAAAAAATTTAAAAATTTGGAGAAAAGGGCAAAACTTCTAAATGGATTTTTAAACCCAGAGAGTCTAAATGGGTCTCCCATAGAGTCAGAGATTGATTTATAGTAGAAAGAATATGTTGAGAGCAAATGGACAACAAAAAACTACAATCAATTTGGATCCCCAACGAAGTTGCCAATTTTGTTATAGGATAAATTGGTAGGTGCGGACACTAACTAATCTCCCTAGATCCACCTGGATCTAGAACAAAACAGGTCTGGATCAAGTAGATGTTATTATATATTAAAAAATTAATAAGCATCTAAGGATTTTTCAGATCATCAATCCCCTAAGAAAGGTTATCCTCATGCATTAATAGCTATTCCTTCTTCCCCTGGCACATGGATTGTAGATTTAGGTGCTTCCCATCACATGGAAATCAAAAAGGATATTCTATCATCTATAACTACATTCATAGGGCCTCTTATCCTCATGGGTGATGACTCTCCAGTCAAGGTCACCAGAAAAGGGAGAGTGGAATTAGATCATGGAAGATTTGAGAAAATCCTTCACATTCCTCAACTTTCCGTGAGTTTTCTCTAGATGTATTAGATTACACACTTAGGATAAAAAAAAAAGGGTGAGTTCATACCACACTCCATTTCCATATTCGACATGCAAGAAAAATCCAAGATTGTTGTCGCGGAGGTAAATCATCAATATCGGTTATATACTTTCACTAAGTTTATTGACCTGATTCCTCTATACTACTTATGCATGATGATGAAAGTAGTAGATTATGGCATGAGAGTTTTGGTCACCTAAAATTCAGGTACATGCAACACCTTAGCAAGAAGGGGATGATCACCGAGTTACCTATATCAACTTTTCTGAAGGGGTTTGTGAAGGATGTGTCCATGGAAAGCATCCTGAAAAGAAGCTCGAGAAGGGGAAGGCTCACAAGGAGTCCTCTCCATTGGATCTGATTGATAGTGATCTCATGGTTCCATTCCCACATCCATCCAACAACAAGGAAATGTACATTCTTACATTTTTGGATGATTACTCATGTTATAATTGGGTATTTTTTCTTAGACATAAGTTCGAGGTCTTTGATCATCTCAAAGAGTTCAAAGAACTTGTTGAGACTCAATCAGGGAGAAATATCAAATCCCTCTGTACAGATAATGGGGGGGAGTACGTAAATAGATATTTCCAAAATATTTTTCTCGAGGCTGGGATACAGTTGCAACACACAATACCATATACTCTGCAGCAGAATGGGGTTGTTGAGTGAACAAATAGATCTTTCAAAGAGATGGCCAGTTGCATGCTACATGCAAAGGAACTTCCTCCCAAGATTTGGACTAAGAAACTTAATTGTTCCAATTACATTCAGAACATAACTCCTCATGGATCTGCTATGTACAATACTCCTTTTGAGGATTGGAGTGACAACAAATCAGAAGTAACCCACTTTCATATCTTTGGATCACGTGCATGGACCCGTGTTCCCTCTAAGAAGAGGAAAGCATTAGATCCATAGAACCACCCATGCATATTTTTTGGTTATCCTAATGGTGTAAAGGGATACATATTACTTGATCCTTCTATGGATCAGATCATCATTGAGTGCAATGTTCAATTCAAGGAAATTCTTTCGCATGCTCCACATGAGCCACATGTAGAGGCTTTTGTACTTCCACCATTTGTAGATGATGAGTCCACCCATATAGATCACACCATAGATCTTATTTCCAATATAGAGTCAAAGGATTCCAAAGATACAGATGCACATGCAGAGCATTCAGATGTAGAGTCAGTACATGCATATGCCCAAGTGGACACATTCCAAACTTTAGGATACAAGAGACCTTGTGTAACATACCCACTACGGGAACTAAATTTTTTTCGGCTTTTTCCTTCTTTTCACTGAGGAATAGAATTCCTAGATTACCTATGGGGCTTGATACAGACCCTTCCATCCCTTATCTGTACTCATATGATTGATGACTATGACCACAGGCCTTATTGGAGAGGTGCTCGTCGGCTTTCGTGATTTGGGAAATTGCGATACATGTATTTCCTTTTCTCTTTTGTCTCTCGAAGTGTCGGAATCCGAAGGGGACCAATAGTTTGTCATAATTAGAAATGCCTTGGATTAAAACATGTCACTCCACCTTTCGGGGTTTACTCCATAGGGATTTTGGGATGTGCAATGACAGGAGGTCTAGCACCTGGGTTTCCTAAGAGCCGAAACTCCGAAACACCAAACTCTAACATGCTTCACTATTTCGGGGTTTCCTCCATTGGGGTTTTGGGATGTGTGATGACAGGAGGTCTCGCACCTGGTTTTCTCGGGAGCCAAAACTCCGAAACACCAAACTCTAACATGCTTCACTATTTTGGGATATCCTCCATCGGGATTTCTGGGTGTGCGACGACAGCAGGTCTCGTGCCTGGGTTTCCCGAGAGCCGAAACTCCGAAACACCAAGCTCTATCATGCTTCACTATTTCGGGAATTCATTCATCGAGATTTCATGAGTCAATGGTTTTGAGACTGGTGAACATGTGGGGCCTGCACTTAGGTACCCCGGGTGCCAAAATACCGAAATATGATAACTTTTCCACACTCTATCTTTCAGGATATCGCAAGTCAGGATTTCGGGACTTGCGAGTACAAGGGATCTCACCCTTGGATATTCTGGATGCCGAAACACCGAAATATCGAGATTTAGTCACATACTGTTATTTCGAGATTTCGCATGTCGAGATTTTGGGACTTGCGAGTACAAGGGAACTCGCCCTTAGATACCTCGGGTGCTGAAACACCGAAACATCAAGACTCAAATCCACGTTAGACCATTTTGAGGTTTCACTAGTCAGGATTTTGGGACTGGCGAGTACAAGTGAATTTACCCTTAGGCATCTTGGGTACTGAAACGTCGAAACATATCAACTCATCCATGCTAGTTCATTTCCGAGTTTCACTAATCGGGATTTCGGGACTGGCGAGTATAAGGGAATTTACCCTTAGGTGTCCTGGGTACCGAAACACCGAAATACTGAGCTCTAAGAGACTCACTCTTGCTCGTGAAAGGTTTTCAAACTTAGGCCTTAAAGTCCTTCATCGGGTTCTTGAGTAGATTTTCACCAGGTTTTTATGACCAGACTGAAAGTTCTTTTTAAATCCTTGAGCTGTTAACTTCTGTGATAGGTTATAAACAAATTCAGGATTTTGCTAAGGTGGTATTCCTTTCAGGGCACTTACCCCGGCTTTGGAATGTAAGGAAACGATCCCGAAGGGGTGTCCCTGTGGGGAAATCTATCTAGGGAAGCATGAGAGACAAATAAGGGAAACAAATCTCCCGAGAACAGACTTGAAAACTGAATTCGTTCAAGTACACACACACACACACACACACACACACACACACACACATATATACCGATTGTGGTCATTCCAACATAAGCATGCAACCACCATTTCCGATCAAAACACCATGTAAACATTTCTACACAGAAACCATTTATAAGTGTTCCAACCATGAGCATACATTCCAAAATATTCAATGCAAGACACAAGATATAAACACTTATCAGAAAACACCAGGTGATGCAACTGTTGAGAGGGGTGCTCGTTTCCACCCAACCATAGGCTCAGTGACTCCGAATGGATTTACCACTAGCCACCCCTGAGCTCGACCAAAGTGCTTAAGACTCTCTATCTCGGTTCTTTAGCGATCGAGAATGAAGGTTATTATCCTTCTTCTCTTCTATCACTCACTCTGTATTTTTTTCTAGAGTTCTTCCAATCTCTTTCCTGCAATTTTTTTCCCTTGCATTCGTCCCCTCCCACACCTTTTACCTGCCTTTCCTATCCCGGTGAGGTTGTGTGTGGCACAAATTTCCCCACGGTGGTCAGGTCTGAGGCCTCCACGGATGGGTGGTTCAGCCCCATCCCTCATTAACTCATGAGGAGCCTCTTCACCTACCATCCTGGTGAGTAATTCATTTCGGGGCCAACGAGCCGCTCTTGGTTCTTCGGGTCAGTGAAGACCAAATACGATTTGGTTCGGTGGAAGTTAATGCCACCATTCCAGGTGCCTTCCACCACCTTTCTTCAGCCATCGTGGTCTCTTTTTCAGCACATCCCCCTCTTAGTAGTCCTACAACATATATATATATATATATATATTCAAAATGTTAATTTACATTCATCGACCTTGTATACTAAGTTCCATTCAGAATCACACATTCACATCTTTGAGTTTGCCACAGTGCTTGGCAAGCATAATTATTTTTACAGACTGGGGGAAACAGGGTGTTACAATTCACTCTCCCTTAAAGGAACATCGTCGTTGATGTTCTATCTATCATCATGACATGTATGTACAGAGGTAAATAAAATTGGATATGCCTATTTCATGGCATCCTCCATTTCCCATGTAGCCTCAGCTGGGCCAAAATGTCTCCACTGCACCTTGACCTGTGCAATGTTTCGGTTCCAGAGTGGGGTTTCCTTTCTGTCCAGTATGCATTGAGGTTCTAGTAGAAATTCTCCCTCCAGTTCCACCTGGATCACAGACTAGTCAATTATATGATTAGAATCATGTACATATTTCTTCAATAATGAAACATGGAAAACATTATGTTCTTTTACTGTGGGAGGAATTGCTAGCCTATAGGCTACGGGTCCCACTCTATCTAGAACCTCAAAGGGTGCACAGTATCGAGGTGCCAACTTGGCACAAGCTCCCATTTTCAGGGAACTCTTCCTGGGCCTAACTCTAAGATATACATGGTCTCCTGTCTTGAACTCTCTTGGAGTTCTCTTTTGGTCAACATAACTTTTCTATCGGTTCTGAGCGATCTTCAGGTTTTGTTTTATCTGAGTCACTTGAGGTTCCATTTCTTTCAACATGCCGGGTCCAAAATAAATTTTGTTTACGGGATTACTCCAACTAACGGGAGTGTTGCACAGTCTACCATAGAGGACTTCAAACAGACTCATCCTTAAGGATTCTTTGTAGCCATTTTTGTAAGCGAATTCCACCAGTGGCAGGTAGTCTTCCCACTTCTTGGGTTGATGCATTACATGCATCCTTAGCATATTTTCTAGTATTTGGTTCACTCTTTTTGTCTGTCCGTCAGTTTGAAGGTGATAGGCAGTGCTAAACAACAACTTTGTCTCTAAACCAACCATTAGTGACTTCCAAAAGTTGGAAGTAAATTTCGTGTCTCTGTCAGACACGATCTCTTTTGGCATACCATGCAGTCTGAATATCTCCTTCATGAATACCTGAGTGACGTCTATTTCCTTGCAAGTCGACTTGACAGGGATGAAATGAGAAGACTTTCTCAATTTATCCACCACTACCATGATGGCGTCATTCTGTTTGGTCGAGGTTGGTGATCCGGTGATGAAATCCATGGAGATGGTTTCCCATTTCCATTCCAGGATTGGTAAAGGTTGCAATAATCCTACTGGGTGTCGGTGTTCTTCTTTTACCTGTTGGCATTCTATGCATTTGGCTAGGTACTCGGCTATGTCTTTATTCAACCCAGGCTAGTAGAATTGTTTCCTAGTGGCTGTGATCATTTTCTGGTATCCTGGATGACCAATATAGGGTCTTTTATGTAGTTCATCCATTATGAACCTCTTCAAGTCATCACAATCTGGAATATACAATCTGCTTTGGTAAGTGAGTAGGCCTCCTTCCATCATTTGGTAGTCTCTGTACTTTATCCCTGTGGGATATTGCTGTAGGTACGAGGTGAGGGTCTAGAAGAATGTGTCTGTCTCTTGTGCATTTCTGACTTTTTCTTCAACATTCGCCTTGCAGGTGCTCACTACAGCCAGGTGATATGTTTTCATGCTTCTGCTAAGGGCATCAACCACCCTATTTTCCTTTCCCTTAATATGTTTGATTTCAAAATCAAACTTGTTGAGGAGGGACATCCACCTAGCTTGTCTGGCATTGAGCTTTGGTTGGTCAAACAGATATCGAAATCCATAGTGGTCTGTCATAAGTATAAATTTTCTTCCCAGGAGGTAATGCCTCCACATTTTTAAGGCGTGCACTATGGTATCCAGCTCTAGATCATGGGTCACATAGTTGACTTCATGCTCATTCAATTTTTGGGATTCATAGCAGACCGCACTTCCTCCTTGCATAAGGACTCCTCTGAGACCTTCCTTACAGGCATCTGTGCACACAAGGAAGTCAACTTCGGGATCGACGATCTTCAACATGGGTGCATGGGTCAGTAGATGTTTCAGGGTCTGAAATCTTTCTTCACATTTCTTTGTCCACATGAATTTTGTCCCCTTCTTTTGGAGGGCAGTGATTCGACAACCAATCTTGGAGAATCCTTTTATAAATATCCTATAGTATCCTGCTAATCCCATAAAGGATCAGATATCTGAAACATCCTTTGGGATAGGACATTCCATGATAGACCTGATTTTGTCAGGG
The DNA here is from genome assembly GCA_009831015.1 of Picea engelmannii. Taxonomy (NCBI): domain Eukaryota; kingdom Viridiplantae; phylum Streptophyta; class Pinopsida; order Pinales; family Pinaceae; genus Picea; species Picea engelmannii. The sequence goes on from ML803267.1 coordinate 29,494, forward strand.
TCTACTGCTACTCCTTCTTCGAATAGAACATGGACCAAGTAATGTATTTGCTTATGAAAGAAGTCACATTTGCTGAATTTGGCATAGAGTTGATGTTCTCTTAGCACTTGCAGCACAAGCCTAAGATGATCTTCTCTATTCTTGGAGTAAATTAATATATCTTCAATAAAAACCAGCACAAATTTGTCTAGGAGTTTGCTGAGTACATTGTTCATTAAGCACATGAAAGTGGCAGGGGCATTGGTTAACCCAAATGGAACTACCACAAACTCATAGTGACCATACCTCATCTGGAAGGCAGTTTTATGGATGTCTTCACCCTTAATTCAGGCTTGATGGTATCCCGACCTCAAGTTAATCTTTGAGAAAATAGACACACCCCCCAATTGATCGAATAGGTCATCAATCTTGGGCAAGGGGTACTTGTTCTTTATGGTTACCTGATTGAGTTGTCTATAATCTATACACAGTCTAAGGGTACCATCCTTATTTTTCTCAAACAGGACTGGTGCTCCCCATGGAGACATGCTGGGCCAGATATAGCCGTTATCCATCATTTCTCTTAATTTCAATTTGAGTACAACTAACTCGGGTTTTCTCATCCGGTAGGGTGTCCTAGACACCGACACCACTCCTGGTGCAATTTCTATCGAGAAGTCTATGTCTCTTCTCGGAGGTAGAACCGATACCTCTTCCGGAAACACATCTCTATATTCTCTTAGGGTAGGGTGGTCTTCGTGGCTTGGTTTTTCATATTCAATAGTTTTCAACACCTGTATTGCATATATGGGACATCCTTTTTAGCAATACTTTCTCATTTGCAGAGTTGATATTTGTCTCACCGAGACAGGTTTTCAGATCCCTTGAAGGGTTATCCTTTTCCCTTCTTTACTTACACATTCTAAGGTTTTATGGTAATAGTCCAATATGTCTTTATGGGCGGCTAGCCAGTCCATACCAATCAATAGATCATACGATCCCAGGGGTAATATGTTAAGGGTTGCTTGGGTGGGGAATTCACCCAACATTAATTGGTAGGTTGGTATGACCTCTGCTACCCTTCTTTTTGTGCAAGTGGCTAACTGTACCAACCATGGCTTGGTAGGTTTTTGTAGCTATAGTTTACACTTATCAACAGACTTAGGGGATATATAACTCAAATTTGAACCAGGGTCAATCAAAATAGACACTAGAAGGTTGGAAAACACACCTTCTATTTCCACCACTGAAGCTTTGTGGTCAACTTGGTTATTATCCAAGGCTGCATAAATTTGTGGCACACTCCTGGCCACATCATTGATGGTGGTAGCTTCCTGGATGTTGTAAATTCTCTGACTATTCTATTGTTGCTGTGGAAAATCTCTCAGTATATGTTCTTCTCCGCAACCCCAACATTTCAAAGGTTCTCTCTTTGGGTTATCAGTCTTTACTGGGGCAGATCCAGAAAGCTTATTTCCACTCAAGGAGGGAAAGTTCTGCTGGTGTACACTTTGGGTTGGGAAGCTCATCCTTGAGTTATTTTTATAGCCCTTAAATCTTGGGGATTTAAACCCCTTTTTCTGTAATCGTGAACTATTCTTCTGCTTCCAGCCTTCGTGAGGTTTTGTTTGGTTCCCAAGTTGTTCATAACAATATCTTTCCTTTCAGATAGTATCTTCTAGGGTCTTTGGTTAGTCAAATTCAATCCTGTTTTGATAGTCCTTAGGTATTCCGCTGATGAAACATTGCACCTTTGCCTTTTATTCTTTTATACAAGGTACATACCTAAACAAATCGAGGAATTTGTTGACATATTCTTCTATAGTGAGTTGTCCCAGTTTGAGTTCATAAAACTCTTTAGTCTTCTTGTCGAAATATTTTTCTGACAAATACTTCTTTCAGAAGTATTTCTCAAATTCTCCCAAGACAGGTCCTCTTCATGAAGCCCTTTCACATTCTTAAGGTCTTCCCATGAAATGGAAGCCTTTCCATTCAATTTTAAGGTGGCTACTCGATCCTTCAAGTTTTCTGAGAATTCATGGACTCTGAAATACTTCTTTAGTCCGAGCAGCCAGGCCTCTACTTCTTCTCCTTTCTTTATTTCACCGTTGAAGGAAGGTAGTTTGGCCTTCTTGAACTCTTTGAGGTAATGACTCTTGGAAAGTTTCTGCTTCTTTCATTTTCTTCGGGAATGAGAACTAGTTCTGCTGCTAGAAGGTCCCTCTGGGTAGCCAGCTTCCTTTCCAGAAGAATTTTCCGACGCTTGTCCCTTATCTCTAGGGTGGACCTTTCTAGAGGTGCTTCTTTCAGTGTGGCCACTGACATGACCATGTTTCTGTGTCTCAGGTTCATGCTGCATTTGTCTTTGTAAGTCAGATAAGATCTATAGTAAAATTGCATTAATTTCCGTTTGTTTCTCTTGTTCTTTCATCATCCTTTCATTGTCAGCCTTGCAGCTTTGTAATTCGACCATGAGGCTCCTCACAGTCTCATCTAGATCTAGAGGGGTCCCTACAACCCTCCTTTCTTCAAATTATTTGTCTCTATTGTGGGAGCCCTCCCTCACTTCATGGTGAGTCACCATTCTATACATCTGAAATTTCCCGTGGTTAATCTTCCACTTTGTGTGCAAAAGAAAAATGCTGGTTGTTAGTCAATGTTTATATTCATTTATAACCAGTACATAATTCATATTTTTCACATGCACACACACCATAGGAGTTTTTCATTCTTAACTTTGACTTTTAATTAAAAAGGTTAAGATAGGAGGTTACACCTTTTAACAGTACTCTGATTGGAGTCTCTGCGCAACCCGTTCATGAGCCCAAGCAGGCCAAGTGTTGTAACCATGATCTGATACCAATTTGTAACATACCCACTATGGGAACTAATTTTTTTTTGGCTTTTTCCTTCTTTTCACCAAGGAATAAAATTCCCCGATTACCTGTGGGGCCTGATACAGACCCTGCCATCCCTTATCCATACTCATATGATCGACGATTATGACCACATGCCTTATCGAAGAGGTGCTCGTCGACTTTCGCAATTCGGAAAATCACTATACATGTATTTACTTTTCTCTTTTGTCTCTCGAAGTGCTGAAATCCGAAGGGGACCAATAGTTTGTCATAACTAGAAATGCCTTGGATTAAAACATTTCACTTCACCTTTCGGGGTTTACTCCATCGTGATTTCGGTATGTGTGACGATAGGTGGTCTTGCACCTGGGTTTCCTGGGAGCCAAAACTACGAAATGCCAAACTCTAACATGCTTCACTATTTTCGGGTTTCCTCCATCGGGATTTTGGGATGTGCGATGACAGGAGGTCTTGCACCTGGGTTTCCCGGGAGCTGAAAATACAAAACACCAAACTCTAATATGCTTCACTATTTCAGGAAATCCTCCATCGGGATTTCGGGGTGTGCGACGACAGGAGGTCTCGCACCTGGGTTTCCCGGGAGACAAAACTCCGAAACACCAAGCTCTATCATGCTTCACTATTTTGGGAATTCATCCATTGGGATTTCACGAGTTGGGGGTTTCAAGACTGGCGAACACGTGGGGCCTACACTTAGGTACCTTGGGTGCTGAAATACCAAAATATGATAACTTTTCCACACTCTATCTTTCGGGATATCGCAAGTCGGGATTTCGGGACTTGTGAGTACAAGGGATCTTGCCCTTGGATATTCTGGATGCTGAAACACCAAAATATCAGGATTTAGTCACACATTGTTATTTTGGGATTTCTCATGTTGGGATTTCAGGACTTGCGAGTACAAGGGAACTCACCCTTAGATACCCCGGGTGTCGAAACATCAAAACATCAAGATTCAAATCTACGTTAGACCATTTCGGGGTTTCTCTAATTGGGATTTCGGGACTGGAGAATACAAGTGAATTTACCCTTAGGCGTCCCGGGTACCGAAACGCCGAAACATCACAACTCATCCATGCTAGTTCATTTCAGGGTTTCGCTAATCGGGATTTCAGGATTGGCGAGTACAAGAGAATTTACCTTTAGGTGTCCCAGGTATCGAAACACCAAAATATTGAGCTCTAAGAGACTCACTCTCTCTCGTGAAAGGTTTTCAAACTTAGGCCTTAAAGTCCTTCATCGGGTTCCTGAGTAGATTTTCACCAGGTTTTTATGACCAGACTGAAAGGTCTTCTTAAATCCCTGAGCTGTTAATTTTTGTGATAGGTAATAAGGAAATTCAGGATTTTACTAAGGTGGTAGTCCTTTCAGGGCACTTACCCCAGCTCTGGAATGTAAGGAAACGATCCAGAAGGGGTGTCCCTGTGGGGAAATCTATCCAGGGTAGCATGAGAGACAAATAAGGGAAACAAATCTCCCGAGAACAGACTTGAAAACTAAATTCATTCAAGCACATATATCTATCTCTCTCTCTCTCTCTCTCTCTCTATATATATATATATATATATATATATACCGATTGTGGTCATTCCAACATAAGCATGCAACCACCATTTCTGATCAAAACACCATGCAAACATTTCTACACAGAAACCATTTATAAGTGTTCTAACCATGAGCATACATTCCAAGATATTCAATGCAAGACACAAGATATAAACATTTATCAGAAAACACCAGGTGATGCAACTGCTGAGAGGGGTGCTCGTTTCCATGCAACCATAGGCTCAACGAATCTGAATGGATTTACCACTAGCCACCCCCGAGCTAGACCACGATGCTTAAGACTCTCTGTCTCAATTCTTTAGTGATCGAGAACGAAGGTTACTCTCCTTGTTCTCTGCTATCGATCACTCTGTATTTTGTTCCAGAGTTCTTTCGATCTCTTTCATGCAATTTTTCTCCCTCGCGTTCGTCCCCTCCCACACCTTTTACGTGCCTTTCCTTTCCTGGCGAGGTTGCGTGTGGCACGGATTTCCCTATAGTGGTCAGGTCCGAGGCCTCCACAGATGGGCGTTTCACCCCCATCCCTCATTAACTCATGAGGAGCCTCCTCACCTATTATCCTGGTGAGTAATTCATTTTGGGGCCAGCAAGCCGCTCTTGGTTCTCCGGGCCAGTGAAGACCAAATACGGTTTGGTTCAGTGGAAGTTAATGCCACCATTCCAGGTGCCTTCCACCACCTTTCTTCAGCCATCGTGGTCTCTTTTTTAGCACATCCCCCTCTCAGCAGTCCTGCAACATATATATATATTCAAAATTTTAATTTACATTCATCGACCTTGTATACTAAGGTCCATTCAGAATCACACATTCACATCTTTGAGTTTGCCACAGTTCTTGGCCAGTATAATTATTTTTACAGACTGGGGGAAACAGGGTGTTACACCTTGTTGGGGATCCAATGGATCCAAGGATGAACATATATTATTTTGAGGATCCTCCTCATGTAATCATTACCACTGAACCCACAATTCCATTACATTGTTATCTGGTTTAGTCTTCAGACCCACAATCCTACAAAGAGTTTTCAGGGAACCCCTTCTGGAAAGCAGTCATGCAAGAGGAGTACATATCTCTCCTCAAGAACCAGAATAGGGATCTGGTTATGCTTCCTTCAGATATGACGCTTGTTATATTTCGATGGGTCTACAAGACCTAAAAGGTAGTGGATAGATAAGTGAGTAGACACAAGGAAATATTGGTTGCCAAGGGATTTCAACAAATCCATGTGATCAACTATGATGAGACATTTGCTCCAGTAGAAAATTTGGATTCCATCAGGTTGGCCCTTGCCTTTGGAGAAACCAGGGGATGGGAAGTACATTATATGGATGTGAAGAATTATTTTATTCATGAGGACCTCTTAAAGGAGATTCATATGGAGCAGTCACATGGATTCATGCAAAATTCATCTTTAGTGTGCCGTCTCAAAAAGTTTCTCTATGGCCTCAAGCAAGAGTCTAGAGCATGGTATTCAAATATGGACTCCTACATGCTCTCCAAGAATTTTATTAGATGCAAATCTGATCCCAATGTCTACATGATGAGGACCACTGAATGACTTATGATCCTAGTCCTGTATGTGGATGATATTTTGATCACCAACAACTTGATTTCAATGATTGCTACTGTCAATGGAATTCTTCATTATAGGTTTTCAATGACAAACATGGGTCCACTCCATTTATTTATTGGTCTCGATATCATCCAGGATGATTCAAGCATAAATTTATCTCAGGCTAAGTATGCTCAGGATCTCATGGAGAGATTCAACATGACAAACTACAAGTATGCACCTACACCCTTCTTATCTGGGGTTATACTTCACAATGGTAGGGATACACCAGTGATGGATATCACCTTGTATCGACAGCTTGTGGGGACCCTTCTGTATCTCACCATCACTCGACCATATCTATCATATGTAGTAGGGTTAGTCTTTGGGTACATGCAGGAGCTGCATGAGTTACAAAGGAAGGCTGCCAAGCACATCCTCGGATACATTTAAGGCACCATCAGTTATGGGATCCACTATGAAGCAGGTTGAAAGTTGTATCTCATAGATTTCACTGATTCTGACTGGGTTGTTGATGGCACCAATAACAAGTCCACCTCCGGGTACATGTTGAGTATGGGATCTGACCCAATTTGTTGGTTGAGCAAAAAAAAATCAACTATTTTTCTATCTATAGGACAGACTGAGTACAGGAGAGTAGTCAAAATAACCATCCAGGAACTGTGGCTACATAACTTCCTCATCTAGCTCAGTATTCAGTTCCACCGTCTGACTGTGATCTAGTGTAACAACAAGAGTACCCTCAAATTGTATCGAGATCTAGTACAGAGATAGAAGACAAAACACATTGATATCCATATGAATTTTATCAGGGATTTGGTTCATCACAGGGTCATTAATTTTCATTCTGCCCTTCCACTATGAAAACTACCGACGTCTTTACCAAGACTTTCACTGAGAAAAAATTCCATAGTTTGCGCAATCATCTTGGAGTGAAGGACACAGTTGCCTAGAAACTGTATTTGTCTTCTTTTAATACTTTTTACTTAGAGGGGGAGGGGGGTGTTCCCATGAGGTTTTCCTTCTTTCCTCACTTTATTTCAATGTTCATTAGTTGCATTTTTCATGGTTACCTAACATTTACTTTGTTGTTGGGACCCATTCATTATGTATAATCCCTGTTGCGCCTCTTTTGTCACCTAAATGAGCAAAACAAAGGTGCTTACAAGCTTAGTCGGGCTAGCTAAGAAAGACAACAGTAAATAAAAGGGTTAGAAGAATAAACATAAAAGACTAAGCTAAGAATTAAACTAGGAAAGGAAAAACAATTAAACTATTGTGCATAAGGACATAAGAACAAGAAACAAACAAGATTCATGTCACCAATGGAAAGGATTATATTAGTGAAAAGAAAACACCAAAGAGAAAGGGGACTTTTGGTCCCTTATTCCTCCAAGGGAGGGCTCTTGGACCCCCAAGATTGAGCTCTTCTTACAACTTGAAAAATTTAAAGAAATGGTGAAATAATCCCAAGCTAACCCACTCAAAAGGTGATGTGGATTGCCCAAATGGAATGGTGCTAGTATTCGCTTGATGAGAAAAGAGGTTTCCCCAAGAGAATAGCATCAGCATAACCTTGCAAATGAATTCCTTTAAGATGTAGTGCACCCATGGCCTTGTTTTATAACACCACTTTGAGGTATTGTGAAACCATCTTTTAGTGTGAAAAGGGGATATTTAGGGCACCTTTAGGTCTTTGACCAGCCACCCAGCTAGATCCAACCGAGATTTGGATTTCAAATCGACTTGGAAGCTGAACCAAAAGTGGGTGGGAGGCCGACCAACATCATAAATGCCCCGTTCTCAGGTGTGCATGGATTTTAGCATCCACAGTCATGCATCGTGCACATGTGCGCTTTTCCTGTGTTTCTTAATGACACATGTGTGCACGCGCCCTATATAGTCATAGCGCATCCTGATTTTATAACTAGTTGGATAATTTTGGACCTTTTGGAAATGATTTTTTGGTAATTTTTGTCCATGGGTGAACTAATAGTTGTTTGAAGATGTTGGATTCCTGTAACCATTTGTGGACCAAGGGAGGACTCTTGGACCCCCAATATTGAGCTCTTCTTACAACTCAAAAACTTTAAAGAAATGGTGAAAGAATCCCAAGCTAACCCACTCAAAAGATGATGTGGATTTCCCAAATGGAATGGTGCTAGTATGCTCTTGATGAGAAAAGAGGTTTCCCCAAGAGAATAACAACATCATAACCTTGCAAATGAATTCCTTTAAGATGTAGTGCACCCATGGCCTTGTTTTATAGCACCACTTTGAGGTATTGTGCAACCATCTTTTAGTGTGAAAAGGGGTTGTTTAGGGAATTTTTAGGTCTTTGACCAGCCACCCAGCCGGATCTAGCTGAGATTTGGATGTCAAATCGACTTGGAAGCTGAACCAGAAGTGGGTGGGAGGCCGACCAACATCATAAATGCACCACTCTCAGGTGTGCATGGATTTTAGCATCCACAATCTCACATCATGCGCATGTGCGCTTTTCCTGCGTTTCTTGATGGCGCATGTGCGTGCACGCCCTGTATAGTCATAGCGCATCCTAATTTTATAATTGGTTGGATGGTTTTGGATTTTTTGGAAATGTTTTTTTGGTAATTTTGGTCCATGGGTGCACTAATAGCTGTTTGAAGATGCTCGATTCATGTAACCATTTGCGGACAAAATTTCAATGATAACACTCCCTAGTAGTGTTCAAGGGGGGGTGTTGGAGATATTACACACACATATGATTTTCCTTTCATTTTCTTTTCCTAAGTTTATTTGGCTATGTTGAGGGTCCCCTAGTCTAATATACTCTCCCCACATTCAAAGGATATTCTCCCCTAGAAAAGGGTGCCACATACCCTCTAGTTGATTTTTAGTTACCGTTCAGTTAGACTAGTTGAGTTAAGTGTTGCATGCCAACCTTGGCTTTATCACCAAGTGTTGCATGATAACCTCGAGATCATCACCATGAATGTGTACTTGCATTGGGATCATCACCAATAAATCACATTTCACATGTGTGAGTGATATCCTCCTCATTTCACTCTGGTTTATCTAGTTAACCGACAACCACATGGCCAACTAACTAGGACTAGGTGGAAGTTTAGTCCAGTGACTGTTGAGTATGTGTCACATCTCTCCAGAACACTCCTAAAGTGCATTATCTTGGATACTATGGAGACTTAGTTGTGTCATACAAATTATATCACTTGTATTGTAACATTCTCTTACTCAGATAATATAAATCCTTTCATTATTTTCTCCATTTTTTGTCTTCTCTCTTCTTCCACCATTGCATGTTGTGTATGTTTCATTGTTAGATATATCTTCAGTGCAAGTATCTCAGAAACTCTACATGATTTTACTTTAGTTAAAAGGAATTAATTAAAGTAAAATATTTTTTATTAGTAAATTGAGTTATTTAAGGAGCATTATTAACATGCAACATGTAATCTAAATCTTAAGTGAGCGTGAGAAGTAATCTCAGTCGTATATACTTTGGAGATTAGAAATATATTGTAACTATTGATTAAGGTTGGTTGTCATTGATGTCAACCCTTGAAGAAAGCCCTGTAGCACAAAGGTTTGGGTAATGGACCCAATATTGTTTGATGTAATATTACTCATTATTGTTTTTTCATGGTTGATAAGAAGTAAATATGTATGAACTGCAAAGTGGTCCCCTTATGGTGAAAGTCCTCACGGGAAGACGCTTTGTGGAGTAAGATAACCCATGCTTAATTATGGAATAATGAGATGAAGGAAAGTGAATTTGTAGGGAAAATATCCTATATGGATAGTGCTTGTCATGTCCTTTCTGGTGGTATGTGGAATGACACATAATTACTCATGGTTAGAGAGTTATGGCCATGAGAAGTTGGAGACCCCAGGTTTGGGTAATGGACCCAAGTTTGTTTGATGGGTAACGGTATGAGTTATGATATATTTTCAGATAATACTATTCTATATGGATAGTACA
>ML803267.1:39569-57507 GCA_009831015.1 Picea engelmannii
TGGAGAAATTAGAAGTGGACCCAACCCTAAAATAAGGAAAGTGGGCCAAGTGACCTAGAAGATGTTTTTAAGGAAGCTACTTGGAGAGTATAAATAAGAGGTAAGGCTCTCTCATTTGAATCACACTTGAGAATATTGAATATATATAGTTTCTGAGGGAAAAAAATGATATCCAAGCATAAATTTAGAGAAAAGTGAAGAAAAGAAGGCCGAAATGCAAGGAAGGATAAATTCTTTTGATGGTGCTTTCTAAGGTATGTTATTTATAGGTCATCTCACCATTTTCGCTATAACTGTTTTTCTATAATGCTTCAAATACTGAAATTGATATGAAAGTGAGAAAACATATGCAAGTATCTGTGGTAAACCATTCAGCTTGTGGGTCGTTTTAGTTTGGGAGTTAAACTCCGTGGAAAATAGGGTTTGTGGCTAGTCCTGAAACTAGTCAAAATCAGGTGTTTCGGGTAAAAATGTCATAACTTCTTCATAACAGATCCAAATTTAGTGAGACAAAATGTGTTAGTTAGGGTATAGTCTTTAGTAGTCTGTGTAATAGTTTCAGAGCCATTCATCAAATATTTTGTGCGGGGCATGCTCTACAAGGTCGCTTTCCAGAATAAGACAGAATTTAGAAAGGTATGCCATTTTTTCTATAACTCCATTTCTGAGAGGTTCCAAGTAGTGACACTTGGAGGAATTGCATAAAACACACTGAATAAAATTGTGTATAAGTTTAATATCTTTATACATTATAGGTTCAAAGTTACGATTACTTCAAGTTAGGGTTGTTGACTAATCCAAAACTAGGCATGTGAGACTAAAGAAAAGTTTGATGAAAATGCTAGTCTCTTGTTTTTAAAGTTAAGGAAGGTTTGCAAGAATGTGCTCATATACACCAGGTCTATTATAGAGCTACAAATCATATTTGGATGATGAAATTGATGAGGGCTTTTGGTTGTGGTACATGTTGAGTACATGGTTGAGACAAGTAGTTGATGAGTTGGCACACATACATACGGTGTATAGTTGATGATGTTGGTACATATTGATGAGTCATAGTTTATGAGTAGTTGACACATGATTGGTACATACTTTGTACATGGTTGGATGCCCTTGTTTATGGTACAAGTTGATTACAGGTTGGTGCATGGTTGATGCACTTGTTTATGGTACAGGTTGTTACAGGTTGAGGTACAGGTTGATGGATGGTTGATGCATGGTTCAGATTTATTGGTACAGTTTTACATCAGTATATCTCATAGTGATAGTGTGACAGTGGTTCCATAATTCTACTTCTACTTCAGGGTGGCAGGACGGGGCAAGGACAAGTGGTTGTAGCCAGAGAACATTGGGGGTCGTAGCCTCCTTCTGGTTGTAGCCAGAGAATTGGGGAGTTGGAGATTCCCTCAGGTTGTAGTATGATAAACTAGGGGCTTGGAGCCTCCTTCCAGTTACAGCTGGAAAACAAAGGAAGTTGGTGCTTCCAATGAATGTAATTCTTCAGGACATATAAGAAAAAGCATTCCGTGAAGGAGGAGGACACTTGAATCGAAGGAACTTGTGTGAGATACACTTGTGTTGAGGGAGTCGAGACAGTTGGGACTTTGATAGGAAGTCACTTTGGTGAGAGACCAAGGTTGAGGATAGAAAATAAGGAATTTTTCTAGTGTGAGGAGTGTAGGAGTAGAGAAGTACTTTTTCTTACACTAGAGTGAGGATATCTCACTATTTGGGTGAAGAGATGTCATCCAAGTATTGGTGAAGAGAGGGTTGGATAAAAAATGACCTTGATTCAAGATCTTGGATAGGTATATAAATACTTCCATCTGGAGTTCATATAGGTCAAGGAGAAGAGAGAGTAGATTCAGTTGCAGATGGGTTTCAGAGGAAAGAATCCAAAGGAAAGGGGTGTTCCATACGAAGGTTTATGTACGGGTTTTTTGTAGGTGTACACAGGTCTCAAATGAGACATTTGTGTTCATACATGGGTATACTGAAGGAAATTTTCATACACCTCAAAAATCATGATGTTTAGGTGTCATTCGATAGAGCATAATTGGCCAGTTTTGTTTGTAGTTTTATTTCTCTTAGTGGGCCATTTTCCCTGTTACGGGAGCCCTGATTTGACCTTAACAAAAGAATCTTAGGAATTTTTTTTCTCTCTAGGGTTTTTCCAAGGGTTTATACTCAAAAACATTGGTTTTCATGTGTGCATGATTTTGTTTCCTAGTTTATGATTCTGCTGCATATTTAGTTGATTACTCAGTTGTTCTTTTAGTAGATAAAGAGATTTTATTTTGAGTTGATTTCCAGGTGTTGAGTAGAGAGGATGGATATCAACACAGTATTAGAGGATACCATGGTTTGTTAGAGAAAATAAACATGGTATCATAGCAAGGTTGTTTTGAAGGGAGGAAACCAAGAGCATAGATCTTAGTAGTTGCAAGAATATATATAACCAAGAGGTGGAAATTGACGAACGGATTTCAGGGAAACAATAGTACTGAGTCAAAACATGGGTTTTTGTTTTTGTCCAGGTGTACGAAGGTGTAAGTGGGTCACATAAGAGAAATCCGCGTACATATGCAGGTCACAAAGTGTACAGTCACGTACATATGTGAGTTTCAAAGAGAAAAATTACACAAATATGTGGGATGCAGTGGTGATAGTCGCGTACATACGTGGGTGTTGTGGTGGAATTCACATATAAGATCGTACAAGACAGTACATGGGCAATTGCAGCAGAGGGTTATCAAATCAGATATTGAAGCCAAGGCTTTGAAGGAGAGAGGGAGTCATCCTTTGAGACACAATGGTGAACACATTAAATATTGAGGACAATTTAGAAAGGGAAACCAACTTCCAGGTGTGGAAGGCAAGGGCTATTCTTCTATTGGAGGAGAATGACTACAAATAGTATGCTGAGGCTTTGGTTGAAAGTCATATTAATATAGAAGAATTGACAGCTCACAAGAAGGAAGTGAAGGCCAAGAGGGTGTTTCTAGAATCCGTAAAGGATCACTTAATACCTCACATTGCTAAGAAAACATCTGCCAAGGAAATGTATGATGATTTGGTGAGTCTATACCAAAACAAGAATATAGGTAGGTTGCTACATTTAAAGCACGAGCTTCAAGTTATCAGGATTTCTAGTGAGGACATGGTTATGAACTATCTTATGAATAATACACAGATATGATATCAACTTGCAGCCATTGATGAGACAATACATGATGTTGAGTTGGTGAATGTAGCGTTGAGACATCTTCCTAGGTCTTGGGAACCTTTTTTGCAGGGTATCTGTGCATGAGAGGAAGTGTCGAGCTTTGATAGAATATGGAATGATTGTATTTAGGAGGAGACTCAGTTAGAGTCTAGGGATGGTTTGAAGAGTATCCATGATGAGAACCTTATTATTTCTAGCCAAGAAAGGAAGGAAAAGTTCAGGAATATTGCCAGTGGAGAGTCTATGACTCAAGATGGCAAGAAGAAGAAGGACATGAGAAAAGTAAAGTTCTTTGCATGTCACAATTTTGGACATTACACAGGTCAATGTTTTCACAAGGAGAAGGGGGGGAAGGAAGTGCAACTAGAGGTAGTTGCGACGACAAAGACTCAAGTGGATGAGTTTTGCAAGAATTTTGAATAGACAAAGTTCTTACTTGTTTCTCAAACTTCCTTGGGAATCATATTAGCTGATGCATGGTTGATATATAGTGGAGCGACATTTCATATGACATGAAAATGAGAGGTGTTCAAGAGCTTCACAAATTCTGACTTAAAGATGAATGTGGAACTTGGTATGGGGACCAAGCATGCAATGAAGGGATCTAGAATAGTTCCATTCTGAATGGATTCAGGAGGCACATTGAGATTAACAAATGTGATATGGGTGTCAAAAATCAATAGGAGTGTGATCTTAGTTTCAGTAATTGAGAATAAGGGATTTGACATAGCATTCAGGATGGAAAGGCCTTGATCAAGCCTAGAGGATATAACTCAAAAAAATTAGTTTTCTTTGGAGTTAGAGAGAAAAAAATTGTATATCCTAAAGGGCCAGCCTATGTGAGAAGTGGCAAGTAGCAGAGTGGAAAATAACAAGGAGAAGGTAGCTACGAAGGTTGATCAACTCAGAGGGAGTAAACCTTGAGGTTTAGGTGGGAAGGAACAACCTTCCAATTCTGTCAGATAAGATTCATGGTACGAGATGGCTATGCATGATGCTTAGTAGCAATATGATTCTAGGATCATGTTCAAACGCAGTGAGTCTTCAGAGATAGGTTAGAGCATGATGGAAGGGATAACTTATGTGTCAGAGGGAGCATCCAATCAAGTGGATTGGAGAGCAGGCATGGTAAAATATTTGGTAGAAAATATTGAGCTAGATTCAAATGGCATAAGTACCTTCCTCGCTAAGAGGGAGTGTTGATGTTAATGGTAGCATGAAACAAGTATTTCCGCATTGGCATGTACCTAGCATGTGAAAGTCATCGAAATCCTAGTGTGAGTTTACTTTAGTTACAAGGAATTAATTAAAGTAAAAGTGTTTTTATTAGTAAATTGAGTTATTTAAGGAACATGCTTAACATGCAACATGTAATCTAAATCTCAAGTGAGTATGAGAATCAATCTCAACTGTATATCACTTTGGAGATTAGAAATAGACTGTAACTCATGATAATAAAAGAAAGGCTAGGGTGAAGGAGGAGGACACTGTATTCGAAGTAACTTGTGTAAGAGACACTTGTGTTGAGGGAGTCGACACAGTCGAGACTTTGAGAGGAATTCACTTTGGTGAGAGACCAAGGTTGAGGATAGAAAATAGTGACTTTTGCTAGTGTGAGGAGTGTAGGAGAAGAGAAGGGCCTTTTCTTATACTAGAGTGACAGTATCTCACTGGTTGGGTGAAGATATTTCATCCAAGTATTGGTGAAGAGAGGGTTGGATCACAATAGACTGTGATTCAATATCTTGGATAGGTGGATAAGGACTTCCATAAGAGGTCATACAGGTCAAGGAGAAGAGAGAGCAGAGGAAGTCATAGGTGGGTTTCAGAGGACAGAAGTCAAAGGGAAGGGGTGCGTCCTATGAAATATTTTGTACAGGTTTTCCATACGTGTATGCAGGTCTCAGTGGATATAGTGGCATACATACGCATTTTTACTGAAGGAAAGATGTGTACACCTTGAAAAGCATGTTGTTTAGGGGTCATACGACAGAGAAAACTTGGCTAGGTTTCTCTGTAGTTTTATTTCTCTTAGTGGGTCATTTTCCCTGTTACAAGAGCCTTGATTTGACCTTAATAAAGAATATTAGGATTGGTTTTTCCTCCAAGGTGTTTCTAGGGGTTTATACCTGAAAATATTGGTGTTTATGGGTGCATGATTTGGTTTCCTAGTTTATGCTTCCGTTGCATGTTTAGTTGATTACTCAACTATGCTTTTAATAGATAAAGATATTTTATTTTGATCTAATTGTGAGGTGTTGTGTAGAGAGGATGCATATCAACATGGTATCAGAGGATACAAAGGATTGTTAGAGAAAATAAAAATTCCTATCAATCGAGCAGTAACAAGTGATTGTGATTTGGTTTGTAGTCAATCCAAAATTGTTAAATTGGTTTATGGTTCTCCTTAAATCTCAATTTAGTAGAAGACTTACGACTTCTGCTAGACCAAATTTTGTGGTCATATTTAAACCTCCATTTGAGAGAACTACCTATTAGTAGAAGACATCATCTTACATTGGCTTCTAGCTAACTCATGAAATTTTTCGAGAACCATTGAGCCTTAGAGCCAAGTTCCAGGGTTTGTAGTCTACCTTAAACCACCACCACCATTTAGTAGAAGACATCATATTTTTCTAGCCATTTGGTTTGTGGTCATCCCAAAACCACCATATTCAGAGAGCATATTCAACCATTGGTAGCTATCCACTTCTATATTTCAGTTGTCCACTTCCATATTTCATCTCTCTTCTTGGACTCACATACACCCCTTCGGATTAAGGGGTGGAATGTTGGAAAAATAATCTGTTAGGATTAACCACTTGACTAAATATGAACCAAGTGATAGGAACGGTCATCAAGAGTCCATGAGACCTCTTGAAAGATGAATATGAAGGTCAAGCTTATATAATTATAGATGTATCATTTCAATGAAAAAATACAATTCATGCTTATGTCCATTCCTCTTATTCTAATAGTTTATAATTAGACTGTCTACTATTTGTTTTTTAAATGATATTTATTGTATTTTATCTAATAAGAGAATGAAGGAGAAGTTCCATACGTTATGTGGACAACATGATTTATACGTCGCAAGCATAAGAGAACCTATAATAAGGTTTGCGATGCAAGCCTTATCTTGCAAATTTTTAATAAAGTGTCAAAAAGATGAAGTCTCAACAATAGTCATAGCGATAGATGAAAGGTGCATTGAGGGTGTCCAAATGAACTGGGTGACATTCTTACTAATCTAGTTCTTGATTGATTGTGAGGAAGCGCAAGATAAAGGGACCAAGTTCCACTATTCCTGGCTGTTAATTCTAATAGCATTATCAACCTGGAGGGAGCTAGATGACACACAATTTTTGGGAGTTAAGGATAATCCATGTCAAGTGGCATGATATCGACAAAACCTATGGTATACCATGCACAAGGTGTGATAGATGGAAAACAAGGTATCCTTTTATATTTATAAATAAACCATTAGAGACAACATTGAGAGGACACCACACATACCACCACAGGCAGTTGATGCATATGAGGAAGTGGTGTGCTTTAAGGTAGAGCACCACCATATGTATGTAAAAGAAAAAAAGGACCCGGATCAACAATGGCTGCCCACCCAGTATCGATTAATCGAGGATGATATGGGACATATCATGGTAGATTGGGACAACAAGTGGAAGATTCCACCAGCAACAACATGGCCCTTAGAGAAACAAAACCCAGAAGTCCAAGAGATCGATGATAATGAAGAAGAAGGAGCCAAACATGAAAAAGGAAATGATATAGGAGAAAAAACTTGTAAGACAATACCGTACACAGATATGAAGCGGAAATAACTAGAGACACGAATATTTGTACCATAATGGATAAAAAAGAAAGTCATCAAGGAAGTAGCCATACAAGCACTGGCAGAGGAAGACTTTGAAAATATCAACGATCAAGTGAAAGTAGTCAGAGATGGTGTATTTCAACATGTGACATACCATCAGGAAGAAATTTACAAACAAATGCAGGAGCATATGGATGAATTGCACCAATTTCTTGAAGAAACAAACATCACGCTTGCCCAAAAGACAGAGGATGAATAAACAACAAGCACTATGAAGAATGGGGAGGTAGGGCTGACAATATCTCAATAGTTAGAAGTAGCAGGTAAATGGGAATTGATCAAGTTATCGACAATGGAGGTAGAATTCCCCACCACAGAGATGCAGGAAAAGGAAAGGGAACTAGGTCACATTGACATAAATTTATCTCAAATATCGACAGATGCATTGCAAGAACTCTAGATGATCATGATGCAAGAGATGAACTCATGCACATAAAAGACATTTATTGAATTGTTTAAGGTTATGGCCAAGAATGTAGCCTTGGATATGGAGTATAGAAAATTAAATAAGGAGTGGGATGAGGCCACACAAAAGGTCAAAAGGATGAAACACACATTTGAGAAGGTCTACAACAAACTCCTAAAGGCTTGAACAAAGATGAAGGCCCAAGTTGAAGAAAAAGTAATGAAGATAAGTGAAGTTATTCAGGGCTTCTACACATGTATAGTTGACATAGAAGCACACATGACACCGAGTGTTCCACGAGAAGAAAGGGAGAAAATGGAGTAGATAGTGACCATAGTTGTGGAGAGCATAAATATCGTAGAGGTAGAATGTGCTCAACTCTATGTAGAAACCATGGGCGTCTGGATGTAATTAACTGAAGATAAGGGGCACCAGGAGATTAGCCAAAAGATTCAGGATGCACAGGAAAAGGTGGAGAAGTTCAAGACAGTCATGGGAACACTACCTCTAAGGGCGGAGCAACAAGATTGCACAAAACATATCGAGGTACTACAGGAAGAAGATTATAAAGTGACATCGAACTTAGAAACCACTCAATGTATAATCAAACATGAAGTTGAAGAAAGTGTTGAGAAGATGTAGGCTTGGGAAAATAACAAAACAGTCGACACGGTTTTGTAGAAGGAGATAGAGGAAAAGGAGAAGGTGGCGACAATATAAGAGACATTTGACAAGTTCATGGAAAACTAGAAGAAGGCCTGAGTGGCTTGGGACGAGCCACAAGTGAGTGTTGGGGGCCTGTTGGACATGTATTTTGGATACTTCTTGGGAGCCATGCAAGAACGAATCTCATGACATTTTGGCTAAGGAGCAACATGCACACAGAGCAATTCAAGAATGTTAGGGAGGCAACGTGCAAAATGAAGAAATTAGTTAGGATTTTGGGACATTTTGTCCACATTGTAACGTGATTATCCTTATTTTTATGTATACATATGTAAAGGGTCAGGGTAGATAGGGGGTTCGAATAAGGAAAGGTTATGGTGCATTATGCATGAGTTGAGTTTTTTTATTAAGTATTCAGATGTTATGACTGAGGTTTTTGGGAGTAGGCTCGCACTGCAACAAAACAACTAGGAAGGTTTGGGTAATGTTACTGTTGCATATTTTGTAACGTAGTGTGCAACTGTAAGAAGATTATTAATGAATAATATAAGGAGCCAACCGTTGTGAACGTAGACCAAGTTGGGTGAACCACGTTAAACCCTTGTGTCATGATGTGTTGGTTTTTCATATTATGATGTTTACTGTTACTGTGCAATGGTGATAAATTATTAAGTATGCTAAATGTGTTATTCATATATGATGTTATAATTTCACACACTGAAGTAACTGGGAAATGAATGAATGCCAAGTAATGTAGCACACAGGGTATGTCGCATGATAAGTAATTGTTAATTAATGGAAATTGTGCACATGAGTAGATGGTGAGTAAGAACATGTTGAATGCCTCACTTACCCTCATCACTATAGAAACTTGGTTCTTGCAACCCCTCTAGATGCATGGGGTGAGACTTCACTTGCTTATAGGTGATGTTGAAAGGGCTGGTGTCTAAGGGTTTTTTTGGTATGTTATCTTCGAACCTAGGGTATGCTCGCTGCGTGCCAACAACTTGTGTTTTACAATGACCTTTTTCTATGTTTCTCAAACTCAAAAACAAAGTATGCCATCAAATTCCTTGCAAAATTTCGATAAAAATGAGTATAAAGTTCTTAAAACATTTTTTCGGAACCCTGTGGCATGCATTATGGTGTAGCCTCTAAGTATAATTACCCTCGAGCATGAAATTTGATACCGTCCTCTACAATTATGAGTATGTCCCTTGGTCTTGGTCCATGTGCCATTAAATAGGGGGTCATGCTTAAACCGCCACCTAAAACTACCGATCGACATTAAATACAATTCCATGGGCATACCTTAATAAGAGGCGCACCAATTAAGGCATATGATTAGCATGGAGAAGGTTGCGGGTTCGATCCTCCACAAACCTCTCCTTAATGGCGCTTTTGGTTATAACATATGGTTTTTATATAGTTTGGAGTTACGATATATATGGAATATTTGTTGGCACCTCCATAGATGTAGCATCCGGTTACATTGGATACCATATGATCAAATGTTATGGGTCGAGGGATAGTCCTCAATCCTTTTCTTCCGCCAACAATACCATTACACAAACTTAAATATAGACGATGGTTCTTACAGTTAAGGAACAATGCTATGGTATGATGGTTAGGTCGTTGGTTTGGTTAGTGGGATACCCGGGTTCGATCCTCTAGGCTCCAATTTTTTTTAAATGACCTTACTCATTAATGAAAAATGGTAGG
Source organism: Picea engelmannii (assembly GCA_009831015.1). Classification (NCBI taxonomy): domain Eukaryota; kingdom Viridiplantae; phylum Streptophyta; class Pinopsida; order Pinales; family Pinaceae; genus Picea; species Picea engelmannii. The sequence goes on from ML803267.1 coordinate 49,485, forward strand.
CTGCCATGTGGCAACGTCTCACTGGGCTATCATTTCCACTGGTCAACCTATGATTTGTCCACGTAACCTGTACGATTTTCCACATCACTTGCCCAGTCAGCGTATGACGTGCCATGTGGCACCTTGGGGTGTGCCACATCAGCATTGTACGGTTATATATTCGTGCCATGTGTCATCCTTACAATGGTGACACGTGTCACCTTGACCCCTTTGACTTTGACGTTTTCCTAGTTTGACCCAAACTTTGACCATCCATAACTTTTGCATATGAACTCTGTTTGAGGTGATTTTTGCGTCGTTGGAAATCTATCGTTGATCCCTACGCATTGATGGGATTTTTTTTAGAACATTTTGAAGTATTGAAGTTTGATAATTCCTATACCTTTCTGGACCTCTATGAGCATGTTGGATCCTCCTAGATTTCTTTGAGTTTTCCTAGATCCTCCTAGATCATTCCTCCCCATTGGAAGCCTTCTGGACCACCAAAAGATTTGATTACTTGGAAACTAAGTGAGGGTAAATATCCCTCACCTTCCCTATCTTGGTACACTTTTCTTTGCTTTGTTTTAGTACTTTAATACCAACTCGAAGATATTCCACATCACATTTCTATGAAGTACTGATTCTTTTGTCAAGAATAACATCTTCATGTAGCTCATCTAAATACTCTGAAGAAAAATCATCAAATGTTGAAACCTGAATACTGTCATATTCATCCATAATCATAAGAGGCTCATAAAGCTTCAAATTCTCAACATTTACCACTGAATACATTTGCATGTAGTCTGGTAGATCTAAATGAAAGGCATCAGTACCAATATTCTCCAAGATCTTGAATGAACCATATCAGATTGGTATTATCTTTTTACGTTCACCTTTCATTCTATATTTATTAATGTGTAACCATACTTGATCACTGACTTTGAATTGATGATCAACCCAATGTTTATCATGCCTAGCATTGTACTTGGTTGGGATTTTTTCCAACTGTTCCTGTACTTCTTGATGTACCTGCTGGATATTTTGAATAAACCTTTTAGCTTTATCTGTATCATCTTGTCCATTCCCTTTACTTTATTCTCCAAAATAAAATTCCATAGGTGGCTTAGGAAAATACCCCGAGCATACTTCAAAAGGAGATTTTTGAGTAGAAGATTGCATGGCATGATTATAGGTTTGTTGTACACAAGGAAGCTACTCATTCCATAACTTAAGATGCTTGCTACAATATTCTTGAAGTAGATGTACCACTTTTCTATTTACCACCTCTATCTACAGATGAAAAGTGGTTCTCTTCTTTAACTTACTTTCCATGAGCTCCCATAAATGAGACCAAAACTTTCCCAAAAATAGAGAGTCTTGATCTGATATAATAGATGTAGGTAGCCCAAAATGAACCCAAACATTAGAAAAGGAAATTTGTGTTGTTTGTTTAGCCATGACCTGTTTCTTTCATGAAATTATAATACAAATCTTATTTAATCTATCCACAACAACATATAAATAATCATGACTTGTCCTGGACATCGACAAAACCCATACAAAATCCATGGAGATATTTTCCCATGGATGAGAAGGTACTGGAAGTGGCGTATATAATCCCAACTTTATGCTGCTAGGCTTGTTTGTGGCACACATAACACACCCTTTGATATACTTGGAAACTGTCTCGTTCATTCAAGGCCAATAAAAATATCTCTGCAATTGTTCTATTGTATTACCAACCCCAAAATGATTAGAAAGGAGAGATGTATGAGATTCTCTAATTACATTTACTCTTTCATCCCTGGGTATACAAATCTTTCCAAGGCGATATAAAAAATAATCATGCACATAATAATCCATCTATTGATTTCCATGAGTTAATGCATCATAAACTTATTTAAAATCATCATCCTTAGCATATTGTTCAGTATAACTCTCACAAGATGAAGGATTATACATTAGTATTGTATATGCATTGATGACTGGCCTTGAAAAAACATTTTCAACCTTGTTATGAATAATGTTCTTATACTTTATTACTAGATGAAACTACTGTAATAAACCCATCAACCTGAAATGTCATTCCTTTTGTAGCTTAGTCTGTGATTGTAAATAGTGTAATGGTTGATGATCTGTATGAATTATTGTATTTTTTCTCATTAAGTAGTACTTCCATTTCTTCACACTTTGTACCAATGCATACAATTCCTTATCATATGTTGGATAGTTAATCATAGCTTGAGTAAAATTCTCAGAATGATAACATATAGGTTTACTTCGTTGCATCAAGATTGCTCCCATGACATATTCGCTTGCATTGGTTTCAATCTCAAATGTTTTTTTTTAGATATGGCAGAGATGAAACTGGTGTGGTGCTTATATTTTCCTTCAATGTCTCAAAGGCTTTTTTCTGATTTCTTCCCCATTGAAAGACCTGTCTAACACTTGTTAATGGATGAAAAGGAGCTGCTATAAAAGATAAATTAGCAATGAATTTCCTCTAGTACTGTATTTCTCCTAAGAATATCTTGACTTTTGTTGCAGTAGTTGGCTTGGGCCATTTCACAATGACTTCTACTTTTGCAGGATCTATCTTTAGATGACCATTCCCTACAATATATCCCAAATATACAGAGAAGTTTTTCAAAATTCACATTTAGACATCTTAATATACAACTTATCCTTCTTCAAGAGTTCAAATACTATCTCGACATGCTTTATATGATCTTCCCATATTCGATTAGATATCAATATATCATTTAAGTAGATGATGACAAAATCATCTATGTAAGTCCAAAACAAATCATTCATTACCCTCATTAATGTCATGGGTGCATTACATAAACCAAATGGCATAACTAACCATTCAAATAAACCCTACTTTGTATTAAAAGTAGTTTTTCATATGTCGCTTTCTGCAATTCTTATATGATGGTAGCCAATTCTCAAGTCCAACTTAGTGAAATAAACAACATTATTTAACTGATCCAATAAATCATCAATTCTAGGAAGAGGATAACAATTCTTTACCGTAATCTTGTTCAGGGATTGGAATTCAATACCGATCCTCCATGTGTCATCTTTCTTTAGAACTAATACAATAGGAGATCGACATAGAGAGGAGCTTGTTCTAATGATTCCTTTATCGAGCAACTCCTGAACCTGCTTCTTTATCTCTACATTCTCTAGTACCGATGATCTGTACATACCAATGTTAGGAAGATGAGCATCCTCCTGCAAATAGATTTCATGTTCAACCTCCCTCTTAGGAGGCAACCCTATAGGTTGTTGAAATAACTCTTCATAATCAGATATGATTTTTACCAACTCATGTTTATGATCTAGATCACAACCTGATAAATCATCTATTATATCCTCTCTTTTTTTGGTTCACTATCATGAGAAAAAATGTTTTACTTGCGCTCACAAGTCTCTTTATTCGCCATGTTCTCACTAGAGAAACATTAGTTTTTATTCAATGAGCTATGGAAATAAATTCAACCCCTTGAAAAGATGAAATTTTTTCTCTTCACGATTGAATATGGATTTCCCAAGACAATGCTGCAAATTTCAAGAGGCACAAAAGCTAGCTCAACCTTGTCAAAGAACTTAGCTGTAATTGCAAATCTGATCTTACATTGTTTCATCACCTGCAACTTAGCATCATCACATACCCATCCTAATGGATATGGATTTTTATGAGGTGTCATATTCAAACCTAACTTCTTAACAATTTCTTCAAATATTAAGTTAACTTGAGATCCACTATCAAATAAAGTATCTACCTTTGTATGCTTGACTATAACCTTGAAAAGAAAAAGCTTGCTTCTTTTCTTTTGATCAATATCACTTTTCGATTTGGTAGATTGAACTGAAGAATCATAATTGATAGTAGATATAACTTTTCTTCCTATCTTCGTGATCTTTGATTCAACCCCATAATCGGATCCTAAATCTTGTCGAGTTGATGCAACAATCTTCTTCTTCCCTTTATCTGTTGGTTGTGGAGCCTAATTCTCTTCCTAATTCGTATGCAGGTCAAAACAACTATGTGATACATAACTCTTCCCTCCCCCTTGGCCTTGAGGGGGTTCGATTTTTTTTTTAATGCAATTCAAACATTGTAATTTAGTAGTCAATATGGGTCATTCATTATAATGTTGCAAATATGACGTTAGAAGTTATGTTAGGGTTTTTTTCCCTAGAAGGCAACCCTCTTTTATGAGGAATTGTATTGTTGTTGGGTGTAGTAGAGTCAATATTGTATTCTAAGAGAGAATATTGTCAGAGAAAGAAGAGAAAGTTACAATACATGTGTTGTAGGTTGTATCCCTTCATTTGCTGGATAATATTAAAGGAAGGACCTGAAAATTTCTTTGGTGGACGTAGCCCACATTGGATGAACCACATATATCCAGGTCTCTATTATATTATGTATATTCCATGTTTTATTTATCTCTCTATGATCCTATTTTTCTAACATTATCATGGAACTTCTTCAATCATAATTCTGGATGTAGTTTCCAACATTATGATTCCTGATGTCCCTTTTTCTTACATTGTGAACATGTAGGTCTTCCTTCAGCTTGATTTACTGTAGTTGATTTATTACTCTACCATTTTCCTTTCGATTTCTTCTTGAACTTGTATGGATTCTTATCTTCAATCGCATGCTTACCCTTACTAGCCTCCAGATGTGTATCTTGTACACACACTTTATCAATGTTAGTAGAGTTAAACATTAAAATATTGTGACAAAGATATGAGTTCATGCCACCAATATACTTTAGAAATGTTTCATGGGTATACAGTGAAATTCCTAAGGATAGTGCCTTCTTTTTGAATTCATGTGTATATGCTTGAATATTCTGGCCTTTACCTTGCCTTAGATGCTGCTATTCTATAATTTCCTTTTGAGTATAAACTAATGGATAGAGTTATTTTCTTATGGCCTTAGTAAATTTATCCCAAGAGGAGATTAATTTACCCTTTTGAATAATATCTTACTCTCCCACCATATTAAGGTCGTGCCACTTAGTCGAAGAGAATCTAGTTGTATTTTTGCAGTGTCGTCCATGATCTTTTGAACCCTACAATGTACTTCTATTTTCTTGATCCAATTGTCCAATTTCTCCGCATTCAATTCTCCATCATATACTGGCAATTCAAATTAACATCCAACTTTAATAAAGGCAGATTATGATCAAAATTCTTAGAGGTATTGTTTTTATGTGAAGAATGTTTACTTCCCTCAAACAAAGATGATGATGAGGATGATGGCGAGGAGGGTTCTAAAGGACCACCTCCATTACCTCCTCCTTCCTCTTTGACTAGTTCAACTTTCTCTAATGCACCTAGCTCCTTGGCCTTCTATTGACCCATGTACATTTCTTCCACCATGGATTTCATTAAATTAAAAGCCTCAAAGAAATCATATTCGAAGTTGTAGGAACCCAATTTTCTTGGCAAAGTTGTTTCTCTTCGATGAGTAAAACTTCTTGAACCAATCTCTAGATTGTAACTTGCAAGTTTTCCTTCTCCTCGCTTGGATTTGGACCTTGTAATAATTCACTTGAAAACACTTGTCAAACCTTCTTTGATACCAACTTGATCCGAAAAATCCTTAGATGCTTATTAATTTTTAATACATAATAACATCTACTTGATCTTCGAAATAAAAATGATCGCTTTACTATTTGCAATACGCATGTGAATAAACTTATCTATCTAATACACTTTAATGATAAACAACTTTCAAAACTACCGAACGTAAATAGAACAACAATATTGAAAATCACATACACAAGTTTGATAATGGTTTTCACCCAATTTGGGCTATGTCTCCTGGTCCTCTTCCAATAGAGACCTCTTTATTCATGCTCAAATGCTTTCGTTTTACAATGACCTTTTTCTGCATTTCTCAAACTTAGAAACAAAGTATGCCATTGAATTCCTTGTGAAATTTCGATAAAAATGAGTATAATGTTCATAAAATTATGTGCTAGAACCTCGTGGCACGCATTACAATGCAACCTCTAAGTCTAATTAACCTCAAGCATGAACTTTGAGACTGTACAATGCAATTATGAGTATGCCCCTTTGCCTTGGTCCGCACACCATTAAATAAGGGGTCATGCTTAAACCGCTATCCTAAACTACCAGTCGACATTAAACACAAGTCCACAGGCATACCTTAACACGAGGTGCCTTTGGCGCAACAATTAAGGAATACAATTAGCATGGAGGAGGTTGTGGGTTTGATCCTCCGTGAATCTCTCCCTAATGGTGATTTTGGTTATAACATATAGTTGTTATATAGTTTGGAGTTATGATATATATCTGGCATATTTTTTGGCACCCTTGCGGATGTAGCATTTGGTTACTTTGGATACCATATGATCAAATGTTATGGGTCGAGGGATATCCCCCAACCCTTTTCTTCTACCAACAATACCATTACACAAGCTTAAATATAGGCGATGACATGTACGATTAAGTAACAATGTTATGGTATGATGGTTAGGCCATTGGTTTGGTTAGCGGGAGATCCAAGTTCGATCATCTGGGCTTTAAAAAAATTTTAAATGACCTTACCCATTAATGACCAATGGAAGGTTACAATGTGGCAACCTCTCATTGGGCTATCATTGCCACTTGTCAACCAGTGATTTGTCCACGTAAATTGTATGATTTGCCACATCACTTTCCCAGTCAACATATGGCGTGACATGTGACACCTTGGGCTATCTCCACATCAACACCGTATGGTTGTGACACATGTCACCCTTGTAGTGGTGTTGACGGGTGAAATTGACCGTTCGTCAACTGGGAGAGTGGAACTGGTCCAGGGTTGTCTAAATAACCCAAGCGTTTGGAATGGACCACCCTGACGAGTTTAACGGCTCCGTTGGCCGCTCTAAGGTCTTATAAGAAAACCAAAGAGAGAATTGATCTGAGCTAAGTAATCTAAACAAAACAAATAAAACAAACTAAACTAAATGAAAGAAACTAAACTAGCTAAAACTAACTAAAATAAAGGAAACTAGAAACTAATAAAACAAAGAAAAGGAACTAATATACTAAATACAAAATACTCTAACTATTCTATCTACAAACTATAAATTACTCTTATAATAACTCAAATCAACTATCTAATTATCAGCTATAATATTTCTTATTCACAAATGTACACTATGAACAACCTACAGATTTGATTAAAACCTGCAAAACTCATGTATTTTCTGCCCTAAGAGAGCCAAAAATCTCTTTTTGATTTTTATATTTTATGAAAAAGAAATAAAAACTACTGAAATTAAACAATCTAATATAAATCTAATTAAACTTATATCTATATTAAACTACTTAAAAACAATAAACAATGTACTAGTTGACCTGGAAACGCTCCAAGTCTGCCCTGCGTATGATAACTTCTAAGCTGGTTGGAGGAAGAAATTCACACCGTTTAGTCCATAATATTCTCGAAAACGATTGGCTGTGCTACTTCTTGAAGTGTTTTACAGGACAAACAAGACATAAAAGAAAATCATAACAATCATCTGATGATAAATCTCTGCAATAAGGGAAACCTATTATGCAGAAAACTTATATAACAATTCAATTTATGAAGAAGACAAAGCTATCATTCACAAAATGAATTAACAATTGTTATGTCTTTTATCTATTTGGAAGAGACAAGATATAGATAAAAGTAATAAAATTATATCATTTGAATTTGATTTAGATAGCTAAAGTAATCATAAACCATAAACAAAGTGATATACAAAACTTGAAACAAAATGTTGATATATTGAAAAGCAAAAACTATGACAAAACATCAATTCTGCTCCAGTCTGTAACAGAACTCCATATCCTTGTTCTCCCACAACTGAGGATGTTGATTATTACAAAAATCATAAGTATATATAGGTTTCTTCACAAGGTAAAACTTCCTTGTGGATAATATCAAATAGTTTTACACAATCTGGGAAAAATCCCCAAAATCTCCTAAACTAAGCAAATAAAATGCAAGTAGAATCTG
>ML803267.1:77033-87910 GCA_009831015.1 Picea engelmannii
CCATAAGCTAGGCGGCAACCAAATAAAATCGGGTCTGAGTTAATTATAGACAAATTCATCATCCTGGGCATGTTTATTTTGTTTTACAAATCCATTCGTAACAGAAAATACATTGTCATTCCAATTCACAAAAGAACAGGGTCAACTGGCCTCAACGAATTGACTGGATGGAAGTTGGATGATTGTTACGATTTGTATCAATTCTTGATATAAAACAAAACCTTTTTTTAAACAAAATCCAAACCGTATCCAGGATGGTCACAGCGATATGTAAAATCAAATTGTAACAGATAACCATGTGTCTCATAACCAATTCAGATCACAGCATAAATCGTGTCTCAAGGTTTGAAATGCAAAACAGCTTGTCTATAATAAATACAACAGAACATTCAATCGCAACTAATTTAACACAATCAAATCCATTGTTATGATTAATAGAATCAAGACCAAATCCAATAACAAAATTCGATTTACCAAAACAAGTTATATACAGCGATGCATGTTTATGTAACAGAGCAGGTCGATGATGTACACAAAGTTTATGAATGTCCTATATCAATGGGTGAAAGTTATACCAGCGAGGTTGTTGAGGCTATGCCACTTTCGAATTGACAATTGTCGTGGCTGACTCGACATTCTTGAACATAATTGAACCCGTTGTTCGCTACTTCTTCTCAGTGGGTTGCACCTTCATATTATGACCAGTGAGCTTTGCCACTTGTTCTTCCAAAGAATGGATTCTAGATTGCAAAATCAGCACATCTAAATAGTATCTCTCCAACCATAACCCACACTGATCGCATGCGGGAACAACTGGTTGAGAAGATGGGGGTTTCGATGAGTCACCGAGGGTTCCACGAGGTAGTTCAATTCCAGGAAAGTTAGGATCATCCCGCAAAAAAGGTGGTAAATTCTTCAGAAAGTCATATGCAGGTTTGTTACACAGGCCCTCTGAGTAAGGATACTCGTTTGCGAGAAAACGTTCAATCTCCGAATCAGAATCTTCGCTAACCACGATAGGCTCAGAGTTGGCAGGGGTTTTAGGTTTATTTCTCTCCATGCGAGAGATTAACCGAGTGTTTTTCTTGCCTTTAGAATTAGCATTAGTCTTAGCTTTAGGTTTTTTGGTTGCGGGTTTAGCAATTTCGACCTGCTTGGTCACAACCATAGGCAAGTTCGTAGGTGGGTCGGGTAGAGGTTTGGGTAGAAAAACGCTGTAAGGCACAGGGGGAATAGGCTGGGTTTAGGTCACCATAGGTTTATAAACCTGTGGAGGATTTGATTATTCAAAGCCATTACGACTGAGAAAATCACCCCAACAGTCACGACATAGCCCCAACTCATAAACCATAATCATTTTAATCAACCCCAAATGGAAAAGGCTGGTATCGGCTTGGCTACGTTTGTACCTTTTGGCCATCTTAAACAAACTTCTATGTAGGTGGTGGGGCATACTAAGTTCGAAACCCATAAAAACCATCAATAGACGAAGGTGAAACAAGAAAACGAACCCGTACCTACCCTCGCAAGTAATGAATTGCTTTATTATCATTAGGAGGTCATGCCAGCCTGGTTTTAACATTTTTGCAGGCAAACCTTTGTCGCAGGAGTTCACCATTCGAGATTGGAATAACAATGTCCACGGGACATCATCCACATTGCAACTCTTCGACCACTTCTGTCCAGTAATAGGCAGACTGGTTGCCGTGCCAAGAAACTGTTCATTAATCTCAAGTTGCACATCTCCAACTTTGGCTTGACAGCCATCGAATGATAACGCAAATTGCCGAGCCACGCTAGGGTTATAACCATCAAATTTCCTTATGAACGGGAGCCACCCGAATTTTTCCAGGTCACTATAAGCACCATCAAACATTAGCAATGCTTGGCACCCATTGGGCTCGACCCTTACGACTGGAGCCATGGCTTCCGTGCATAGTAGGGTTTGAGTCGAACAAAACGATACACAGGGTGGAAAATGGTTACGGCTAACAGCTGCAGCGCTCAACGAGGCAAGGATTAATTGTATGCATGCGAAGGTGGTGGGATTACCACCGCCATGTAGGATAATAATGGCACAGTACAGTGCTGTTCCATCCACATAAAATCGTTTAAACCATATGAATCGGCCAACCGGATAGTTTGGGCGGTGGTCAATGTATCAACTCACCATAGTATTGTTTGAAACCACGATCATAGAATCAAACCTACAATCCATACGCGCCATATCATATGTTATATCAATGGATAACTTAAAACCATTCAATCAAAACCCAAAGTTAACCAATGCACCATCGTATTAATCATTAAATCAAAAACAAACATTTAAACCAATGTTAATGCAATCGTGCCATTGCATAAATTTAGACTATCGAACCAAAAGTTTACCCGATCGGGGTTTCATAACTTCAAACCTTTGCCTTTCAAACTGAAATCGCAACTCATATATTGATCATGCACTCATAGCATATTAATCCAACATTCATAAAATTGATAAGTTAAGAGCTCAAAACAATAAGGATCATATCATATATAAAACCAAAATCAATCATGACCCTTATAGAATCAAAAGTAACCAATAAATTTGCATGCTCAATGGCTTATTAATCAAGTAAATCCAAATGTGCAATCAAAGTAAGAGTAGGCCAAGGGATATAGTTTGAAAGAACCTTTGCAGTCACACGATAAACTAATGGTAAAGTGTCCTTCAAAAAATTAATAAAAGACAACGACAGTCCAAACAACGATGGAGGGGTTTTCACACTTTCAGTTGTGAAAACTGAATCGAAACCAAATTGCAATTGTCGCAAAAATGAAACAAATGTCTAGTTGCAAAATGCGACGATGACTTGTCGTTTAGAAGACAATTAGGTGTAGGCAGCTTTTTAGGGCAATTAAAAAAAAACTGAATTGGCTGCCAACAAGTGGTGACACGTGTCAACTTGACCCCTTTGAATTTAAATTTTTCCTAGTTTGACCTAAAATTTTACCATCCATAACTTTTTCATATGAACTCTCTTTGAGGTGATTTTTGCGTCGTTGAAAAGCTATCGTTGATCCCTATGCATAGATAGAATTTTTTAGAACATTTGGAATGATTTAATTTTGAGGATTCCTAAACTTTTCTAGACCTCTATGAGCATTCTGGATCCTTCTGGACCTCTGTGAGAATTCTTGGATCCTCTTGGATCACTTGATATTCTAACTTCTTCTTGATAGCCTCAGGAATGAAGTCCCTGTGATTTTTCTTCTGAATTATTTGCACCATAAGATATATTTTCTTCCTCATGCAATGCAGATTCTAGATGGTTCCCGCGATTGTAGTAACCACACTTCTTCCCTTCCTTTATTTTTCCACCTTTGGAACCCAAGTTGTTATCACATAGAGTTGTGGGGGAAATCAAAATTCATTTTAGTGTTTTTCTTTGGATCTCATGGTTGTGTCCTTGGTCGAGTTTTAGTCATCATGACAAGGAGTGTTATTTTTCATCAGTCACATCCTTCTATTCATCGTCATCACCTTGACATTTCAGTTCCATAAGTTGTGTGAAGTATCTCTAGTTGTTATTTTACCCATTCATGCTGTCAAATCGATTTGTGGTTTGGCGTTACGAAATCCACTGCGAAATGGTTGCAGAGGATAGTTGGTAGTTACACCACTTATAGGCATCCTTGTGCAAATATGAAGGTATCAAAATTTATCTCTAGGTTACCAAGTACTCTATGAACTTTTCCACCTTGCTTTAAGGTCTGGAAAGGGATAAGTGGTTGTTTCTCCTTGTGGAACTGCAAACTGTCTTGGATGAAGGTTAGAGGTTAGGCAACTTGCAGGCATCTAAGTGAAAATATGAAATTACCAGCATCAACCTCATATTCATCAAGTACTCCATGATATTTTTTATATTGTTTGTAGGTTAGGAAATGAGTGTGGCTGCTTGTTTTCTCTTGGCGTTGCGAACTATCACAGGCGTTGCGAACTCATTTCCTGTAGCAAATGCATCTAATATTTGATAATAAATCCAAAAAAATGATGTAGGTTTTTCTGATATTTTTTGTGGAGAATAATAATAATTTCATTTACTTGTTGTCCAAATTTCAGCCTAACCCAGTTTGGCATTTGAGAGATATAATTAAAACACCAGTGCGTTCCAAGTGGCACTACAAACTCTTTGTTTTGCATAGTTGTTGGATATTCACCTTGTTTGACTATTGCCACCTATCAAGGAAGGTTCAAATGATTTCTCATAGATTATTTATATGCTAAGGGACACCTAGACCTAAGTTTTATCTCCATTAAGGACCTCATGCAGTGATTTGGAAATAATTTATTAATGACTTCGAACAATTTCCTGAAAATTAGCAGTTTGTTGGATTCTTGTCTCTTTGACTATTGCCACCTATCTGCAAGGTCTAGAATCCTATGCGAGAGGGGGAATTATAATTGTAAATATTTCATTGACAACTTAGGATATAAGAGAGGCATTAGAAATCATTGAGGAGGTTGGAAGGATTGCAATGAGACTCATACTTTTTTGAAGTTGTGGAATTACAAAGCCATCCTATGGATTTTGTGTATCAGACTTGAGAGTTTTTTATTAATAGAAATTAGTTTCTTTCCATTATCTTATCTCAATATTACTCTGATTTAATGTCATTTGAAAGATTCATTTAATTATTGTATTTGTATTGCAATGGAGGATTTGTTGTAATGTTTCTATGATTTTTCAGAGTTTTATCTTTTGATTAAAGAAGTTCTTATGTCAAAAGAATTTCCTCAGACGTTTGCTAGTATTCCCTGATGTGAGTGGAAGACGTTTTCATTTTCTCATTAAGTCTTCTATCTATCCATTTTACTCTTCAAAATCATGATCTAAGTTAGCCAAGACCTCATTTGCTAATATATCTATTTTGGAATTTTTTGTAATTTCATTGTTCTGACTGAGTTTTGATCCATTTGACATCATCATAAAAAACTTATCTTTAAAACTATTGATAGGTGTTGAGATTACGCTTTAGCAGTCAAAGTGTGACTCTTAGTGCTAACACAAGGAATCATTGAAGATTTTTTAGTACCCTTCCTTCTTTGGCTCTACATGTGCATTTCCTTTGCCTTTCAGTTTGGATTTAGGATTTTGAGAGATTCTATTGTTGGACAAGCATTTTGGATATAATTTTAAGGAAAATCATAAGTATGGAGGAGATGCGTAGCAGCAGAAGAAAGAAGAGGAGGTAGGAGCAGAGTGTGTAGTAAAGGTGCATTCATGATTGAAGTGCACAGTAAAATCATACTTGGCAGGGAATAGAAAGAGAATAAAGTAAGAGAATAAATCAAGAGAATAAAGATGGAAGATAAAGAGAGCGAAAAGGAAGGAAAACATATCAACATGCAAAATAAGAGAGACGTGCAAAATCTGAAAGAACAACATTCGAGAATGCAAAAGAAACATGCAGACGCAAAAGAAGGAAAAGCACGCTCGAACAAAAAGTCAACATGAGTTTTAATGAGTTAGAATGAGTTGTAATATAGTTTTTGCTGTAAATGTGTTGAACCTGCACAGAATAGATCTAGCTAGAAAATACTACACACATTTGTAGAGAGAAATTGAGAAAGAAGAAGCAAGATAGAAAGAATGGAAGAATTCTCGTTAACCGTATTCCACACTCAAAGAGTGAATAATTTACAATATATATAGAATAAATGAGTAACTAATGAGCCATAGTAGTGGTCTAGATTGATCTGGATACACACCAACAGTTACGGGAGTGAACTTCCACCTAGTCTAGTCTCTCAGGCAGTTACGGGAGTAAACTACCACCTAGTTGAGTTAACTAGTCAACTAGTCTTCAGTTAACTGACTAAACAAAGAGTAGTGAGTTGGTGATGATCCAATGTTGCATGGTGACAAAACCAATGCAACATCTAAACTTGAATCAACTAGTCAAACTGAAGTGTCAACTGAAAGAGAATATTATCTAGGTGGAATATTCTCCCCTAAAATATAGGAGACTGGATAATGAATAATTATGACTAATAAACAAGGAATAATCTTAGGAAAAATAAATCCTAGGTGTGTGTGAAGTAACTCCAACACCCCCCCCCCTCTGAACATCACTATGGTGAAAATAAATAATGGGTCCCAGCTATGAGGCCATGTTAGGTAGCCAAATACAAAAGATACACTGAACTAAACGAGGAAAGAGGGAAAACCTCATGGGAACAAAACCCCCCTTCAAATTACAATGCATAAAATAAAAAATGAGAAGGAACAAAAAACAGTTTCTAAGCAACCATGTCCTTCACTCCAAGAAGACCTTGCAACTGTGCAAGTTTGTGCTCGTTGAAGATTTTGTTGAAGATGTAGATGTCTGCACGGATCTGGTGAAGTATATGCACCATAGATATGTCCAAACATATCCATTTTATCTTCTTGTAATGAAAAATATCCAAATAAATTTTGGATGAAATTTTGAAAACCGTGCGACCGTTTCCAGAAAAAATGCTGAAATTTTGTTGATTTTAAAATGATCATAAATTCACTTTCCAGACTCCGTTTCGGAAGATATTTTTTTGAAATTGGACATTTTCTCGAGAGGAATTCAAATATCCAATTTGTTTCTGCAAATTTTGCTCATAAAATATCAGAATGGTGTCTGATGTGCGCGGCTCCTTTTTTGTCTCTTGACATGCATGCAAGGTGCATGCAAAAGTGTCTGAATGTGACTCCTGAGATGCATGCCATATATCTTCCATATGAATTTTAGAAAATAAATTTGAAATGAAGTAGACATCATCTTCAATTATTAGAATACTAATTTCTGCAAAAACGTTTGTAGAAGACTCTTCATAATAAGAGGCTTGATCTTCTGATGGCTTCTCTTCTGGCTCTATCTGTTCGACATACTGCATGAAATATTCACAATATTATTTATTCCTAAATAGAACCTCCAATATGGTCCATAATTCATTTGGAGTTAATCCTTATGATTCTTCATATACTTGATGGAAAAGTTTGGGAGAAACAGACATGCCGATACTTCCTATGGCCATATATTCTCTATTGAGAAAGTCATTTTTCTCATCGAAAGAATCAAGCTCTACTTCCATTGCCACGGTTATTTGGTATAAGCCTTTGCATCTTAGCAGAAGAACTTTTTTTGGCTTCCATTCCAAATAGTTATGAGGCATGAGAAGTATTTCCGGCAAATAATACACTTTTTTGTTGTCTTCAATCTTTTGTACCTGCAAAAAATGATTTGGTGTAGCTTTTGCTTAACAGTCCGTCGAATCTAATACCATGTAAATGTGTTGAACATGCACATAATAGATCTAGCATAATAGATGAACATGTAAATGTGTTGAACATGCACATTTGCAGAGAGAAATTGAGAAAGAAGAAGCAAGATAGAAAGAATGGAAGAATTCTCATTAACTGTATTCCACACTCAAAGAGTGAATACTTTATAATATATATAGAATAAATGAGTAACTAATGAGCCATAGTGGTGGTATAGATTGATCTGGACACACACCAACAGTTACGGGAGTGAACTTCCACCTAGTCTAGTCTCTCAGGGATTTACGGGAGTGAACTGTCACCTAGTTGAGTTAACTAGTCAACTAGTCTTCAGTTAACTGATTGAACAAAGAGTAGTGAGTTGGTGATGATCCTAATGTTGCATGGTGAAAAAAATAATGCAACATCTAAGCTCGACTCAACTAGTCAAACTGAAGTGTCAACTGAAAGAGAATATTTTCCAGGTGGAATATTCTCCCCTAAAATATAAGAGACTGGATAATGACTAATTATGACTAATAAACAAGGAATAACCTTAGGAAAAATAAATCCTAGGTGTGTGTGAAGTAACTCCAACATTTGGGATAAGCAAGTAGGGTTTTGATCCCTAGATTCCCTGTATAAATATGTAATGGGTCAGGTAGAATAGGCTGCTGGAGAAGAGATAACATTGTTGTTGTTGCATAGAGATTGAGAGAATACATTAAGAATGAGAGAGAGTGTATTTCTAAAGGTCTAAGGAGAGTTGCAGAGAGAGGATTGTACCGTAGAGAGGATAGGAACGGTGGAGACTGATAACATGATGAATCTATTGTAGCACAATGCACAAGCTTGGAATGATTACAGAAAGCATAATGAAGAAGCCAACCGTTGTGGACATAGCCCAAGGATTGGGTGAACCATGTTGACTCTGTGTCTCTATGTGTGTGATTCATGTGATTGTTTATGAATAGTAGGTTTATGCATGTTAGACTAGATTTTTTTACTATATGATCACTGCACAATAGTTATGGATGTTATGGTGAATGGGTTATGTTGCAATCTGTGTTATGAATGTACTGCATAAAATCATTTACTAAGTAATCAGGGAATAATAGACATGAGATAATGCACACAAAGTAGACAAGTAAGAATGAATAAGATGATCTCCTCACATCTCCTCATTCCTACAAAAACCTAGTTCCTGCAGCCCCAATAGATGCCTCGGGTGAGACGTCACTTGCATGCAGGTGATGCCGAAAGGGACGACATATGAAGGGTTTTGTTGGTTAGATAAATTGAACCTAGGGTCTTACAATCACGCGCCAACAAATGGTTCCCTTGTCGGGACCCAAAATATGTGATTGAGGGAATGTTTTGGAGGCCAAATAAGAAAGAGATTGCCAAATGGATAGAAAGGAAGGAACAAGAATTTTCTCGAAAAGAGAATAGAAATCCTTGGATGCGCAATGAGAAATGGATGCAAAGGTATGTGTACACAAAGTTTCATGAGATTTTATTTGGTGTGCTTCTGATTATCTTGATTAAGTGGTTAGAACCATTAGTGGATAATACTAGAAGGTACTGAATTGTAGTGTCGAGGAACTGGACTCTTGAGCCAGTAAAGTAATTGAATTTTGTAAGTAATAAGACTTCTCGCGCAATTGATTTCTAGTTGGACAATATGTTGGAAGGTTATATTATG
Source organism: Picea engelmannii (assembly GCA_009831015.1). Taxonomy (NCBI): domain Eukaryota; kingdom Viridiplantae; phylum Streptophyta; class Pinopsida; order Pinales; family Pinaceae; genus Picea; species Picea engelmannii. The sequence goes on from ML803267.1 coordinate 86,013, forward strand.
GAATTTGCAGTGGATTTTACCCAGTCATACAGTGTTGTAGATAGAGATTTCTTCAAGGGTCCACGTGGAAGGTTTATGAAACCATTGGGTACCTGGATAACAATGTTGTTGTGTGAAAAGTGTGTGATGACGATGGAATCTGAATTCTAATGGGCTTCACACACATAGGGGAAATAGGGAATGACTAGAGGATAGCCTGAATGTAGGAAAGATTGACGAAAGGAATGGAGAAAGAAGGGAGGGACTGAGTGATCTAAAAATGAAGAAGACTTGTATTCTTGAAATTATTTACAAGATTTAATTCATGTGTTAAAATGAAAATGGATCAATTTTGCAACACAAATTTTATATAAATTACTCATTTAAGATGCATATAAACAACAACAATAAATAGTGAACATAAAACACATAACACAACAAATGATAAAGGAGTTCACCCCTCTCTTGGGATACATTTCCTGGTCCAACTTCCAATGGATCTTTTGTATTATTTTCTAAAAGTGCTCAAATATGTTCTTTACAATGCTCAAAATGCCAAATAGATGGATCCAATGGCTTCAGAACTTCCAAAAACCCCTAGCTGGGCTTTTTCGGCACCTCGTTTGGCCAAAAATTGAAGAAGATAGGCTTCCTAGAAGTTCCCCTTCAAACTTGTTGTCTCTGGATCACCAAAATGCACCCTTATTACCTCAATCTAGCCCCCACGTGCATTTATGTGGAAAAACCTAGCACCGGGTGCAACTACACAACTAATTCAAACTATAGGACGGTTACACGCCGACCCCTAATCGTCTAAGACCGAGGGCATATGAAGCGCCATACGACCGCACGCTAATATATAAAGGGCCAAAGTTTAAAACGGTTAGAAAAGGCGCGCCCGTGGTCACATCGTATATCCATATGACCAGGGCTCATATGAAAAGGCTATATAATAAATGGTCGGAGGGCGTGCATATGGTAACGATGGTTACATTGTATACACATGGGACCGGGGGCCGGGGCTAAGCCCCGGCCCGGTCTGCGCCCCAACATACAATATATTTCAATTTAAATATAATGTTTTCCATATATATAATAAAGAACATATGGTGGCACGCCGATTGGGTGGCCCTTCCCAAGTCTCTTCCCTTGCCCGGAGGTCACGGGGTCAAGTCCTACCAATTGCACAAATTTTAAACCAATATATAGGTGACATGTGGCGGCCATTGATTTGGCCACGTGTCACCATCCCATTTGTTGCAAACAAGCCATGTCATATGAAAATTGTCCACACAACTGCCTACCATGTGTCGTACGGCCCTGCTACGTGTTGTACGATCTGCCACATCAACATCCGTACGGACTGTACAGTCAACATCCCTTTTTTTTGCATGTTTGTCATTTTGAACATAATGCGATATCTCTCTCTCCGGACGTTCGTTTGAACCCAAATGAATTGTGTTGGGTTCATGACGACGAGGCCTATGCTTCCATTTGATTTGAAGTGATTCAGAGCACTTTGAATTTTGAGCAAAATTTGATCCCCTGGATCACACCTCCCCATTGGAAAGCTTTTGGACCTCCAAAATACTATTTTCAATCTATTTGAAGATGAGGGTATAGTTCCCTCACCTTTCCAACCTCAATCCACTTGTATTTTCTTATATTTGTACCTTTAAGACCAACTCGAAGATACTCCACATTTCCTCATTTTGAAGTTCTCAGTCTCCTGTCAAGGATGGTGTCTTCATGCATTTCTGTAAGATATTCTGGGGCAAAATCATCTATAGAAGGAATCTAAACATGCTCTCCTTGATCATCAATCAAAGGAGGCTCATACAATTTCAAATTCTCAACATTAACAACTGCATACATTTGCATATAAGGAGGCAAATCTAAACGGAAGGCATTGTTACCAA
>ML803267.1:117454-127977 GCA_009831015.1 Picea engelmannii
TGGCTAGATGAGGACCTTTTTTTATCTAATAGCTACAAAAGAAGCTCTGAAGACCTAATTGAGAATTTGTTTGGTACTGAGTTGGTCAAGCTCTGCAGCTCTCAAGACCTAATAATTTGCAATGGAGTAATGAAGTGGCCAAAGTCCAACCAAATGACTTGTATTCATGGGCTAGGTAGTAGTGTTGTAGATTATGTGATATCTGATATCCCCGTTTCCAACCAAATAACAAATTTTGACCTTTTAAATGACCATGAGCTTGACTCTGATCACAAACCTTTAACCCTAACTCTAAAATTCTCTATGCATAGGAGCACCATTGAAGAGAATTCTGATAATCAAAGGAGTTTGTGCTTTGACAAAAGTAAAGTTGACATTTTCTTAAAGGATTTAAATAGTAAATTAAACCTCCTAACTTATAAGGACAACATTGAAGAACTCTATCATAATTTTACAACTACCCTTTCCACTTCTATTAACAAGTTCTCTTTCGAGGTGTCCCATAAAAAGAATGATAGAACAACCAACCCTTGGTATGATAAAGAATGTAAAATTGCTAGGAAATCCATTAGGAATGCTTCTAATGAGCCCTTAAAACTCGATAATATCAATACGTACAAAGCCCTAATTAAAAGGAAAAAAAAAATACTATATCAATAAAAGGCAAGAGCAACTTTCACAACTATACAAGTTGTATCCTAAGAAGTTCTGGAGCCAAATTCTAAAACGCAATACTAAAGAAAATAATAGGATTCCCTTAACGGATTGGAATTCCTACCTTAAAAATCTTTATGAGTTCCCTAACGCCATGGACACCATTCCTATTGATATCATGGAAATCAAAAGACATGGCCCACTGAAAAGTAGATACAACATTTTTCAGACAAAAAGGTATATTTCGATAAGAGAATGTACCCCACGGACAAATGAAAGTAGTTTTGTGTCGATCTTCGGGTTTGATCTGTATCTGATTGTATCCCAAAAAACCATCCATGAAAGAAAAGGCCTCACAACCTATGCATTCATCAACTATCTGGTCAATAAAAGGCATGGGGAAATTATCCTTTGGATAGGCCATGTTCAAATAATGAAAGTCCATACATATGCAAATCATACCCTATTTGTTGTTGATTGGCATGGGATTTGACACCCATTGAGTCAGTTGGTCAGGGTAGATGAAACCAACGTTAAGAAGTTTTTCCACTTCAGCCTTAATAGCTACTTCTTTCTTAGGATTGACCAGAATAAGCTTATGTCAGATCGAATTGGTGTCAGGATAAGTCGTGATTTCATGTTTGACAATTCTTGGATCTATGCCTAGAATTTCCTTGTAAGACCAGGAAAACATGTTGCATAATTCTTTAAATAAATCCATGTAGATTTGAGTCTCCTTGGGGGAGCAGTCCGCTCCGATGAAGACATTCTCCATGATGCCAGGGGTTCTGGAGATGTCAATAGGTATCATTTTAGCAATGGTTGCCATATTTCCTTTAGCATAAACTACGTTTGTAGCTAAAGGATTGATAGGACAAGACCTATCTCCAGTCATAGCCAAAGTGAATTCACCTGCTTCAATTCTTCTTAACTCTGGGAGGAAATAAGATCTATGATGGATATCATCCCAGGGTTTGTCCGGACTAGTCATCGCCTCAATAATCACTTTTTTTGATGTCAATACTAAGTCTAAAGAATCAGTATCTGTGAGGGAACCTTGAGCCCAAGTAGGCTCGAGAACCGTATCTAACTCCTATGTGGGAGTCAAATTAGGGTCAGTGAAAGATTGTTGGACTATAGAGTACACAACTTCTACCGTGAACAAAGGCATGGACATGCCATGGTTCCCTGTCCCTTCCATCATAGCTGATGGGGAAGGAAGATTCCATAGATCATCAAAGTAGGTCGTATGGAATGAGGAGATTTGAAATATTTCAAACTTAGGCTGGTCGGGGATAGCTGATATGAACTTAACGTCGACAAAGGGAGGTGGGTAATCAAAGGTACCCATCAAAGGTGGGCATAAACCAATGCCTACGTTGATGATGTCAGTTTGAGGGTTATCAATCATCGGGATCATGGATACCCCCGATGAAGGGTTAGGATGGGAGAAAGATAACTGATCAACAGACATGATCTAACCCTCATGTAGAAACAACAACACCCGGAAAACTATATCGACCACTGCTTTCATATCATAGGTCCAACTCCTTCCTAGCAAGAGATTTTAGTTGAGACACGCATCAACCACTTCAACCTCGATGCACATGGTCTTCCCCCCTAACTACATAGGGAAAGAGGGGATGATTCCATGCGGTCGAAACAAATGACCATCGAAAGCGGTAAGAAGAGTAGGTGATAGAGACAAAACGGGTTGGCTAATGGCCTTCCAACATGCCAAAGACATCACGCATGTCGAGGCACCCTCATCAACCATCGTGTAGAAAAATGTTCATGGTGTAAGCCACTACTATCTAAAATGCCATGTGATAAGGAAGATGAGGTTTTAAGTTGATCGTATCAAGCATGATCCTTCCCGTATTACATGTCTCAGCAGATCCTAAGGAAGCTAACAGAGCCTTTCTCTAGGAAGGGAAGCTCTGAAGGACTTCCAAAGTAGACATTGCACAAGGGGTTTGCAACAAATCCTCCACCACAAAGTAGTTATGGGCGGCCCTTGATTTTGGGTTGTGGGGAGATTTCTTGAACGTATGTTTTGGGATGCGTGTCATGGTTTCGCCCAATGTATTCTCAATCTGGAGAGGAAGAGATGGGTTTTTGGCTTCTTTACCTTTCTCAGAGGTGTTTGGCATTCTGTAGTTGTGTGTCCTAGTTGCTATGTCAATGTTATGTTTCATCATGTACACATTCGCAGACGAAGGATTAATTGAAGACGTAGAGGGTCCTTGACTGCCCCCTTCCGCACTCACAGAGGCTTGAGTTAATTTTTTCCCATGTGGAAATGGGTGTGTTAACATGACACGCTATTGTTGTGCCAATAATGTTTGGGCCTCTGCAAGCTGAGGGCATAAGTGAGTCAGATGGTCTTCTGTGCAAAGATTACATGGATACTTTGACTTCTTCTTTTCTATGTTTCCCCCGCCAACATTATTGGTGGGTTTCTTATCCCCCTTAACCTTGTTTCATTGTTTAATCTTTCCATGAGGCTGTTGAGTGGCCTTCAGGTTTGTCGATTGCACACTGTGTACATCCGATGTTTGAGTAGGGGGAGCAGCCGAACCAGTCGTCTGGTTGGCCGCTGTCTGTTGTATTGACAATTGCTGCAATTGATTTGATAGTTGATCAACGGGCTTGGTTTGCACTGAATGAACAATACCATCGACATGTGGTCCATATCTCTATCTGGTCTTATCAAGTATCGACCGTGGTGCATCTGGAAAAACTTCATAAAGTAAACCAGACTGAGAGTAAATCATCTCTAGTTGTTGATCTCTCATTATCACTTCTTCTTCTGAAAAGACCCTCGAGGTTGCGACGTCTTTAGATAAATGGGGTACCAAAGACTTAAGGAACCACTCAAGAAGGAATGATGGTGGGACTAGTACCTTTATCAAACTCTTCTGGCGTCTCCATTCTCAGATGTGATCTGAGATATGGTCCACTTTTGTTTGCTCAAAGTTAGCCAACAACTCGGTGTCGGTGTCGTATCTCACAAGTAATTGAAAATGGTTTAAGAAAACCATTGCCAATTCACCAAAGGTAGAGTATCTTGAGTGGTCAAGCTCGATGTACCATTTCCTAGAACTCCCGATGAGAGTGCATTGAAATAGATGCAACTGGATGGAGTCTTCGTTCAAATATTTGGACGAGCATCATAAATGGAAGATAGTCACATGATCTCCTGGATCTTCGTTAAGCTTAGCTTAGAACTTTGGAATGTCTGAAGGAAACATGGTTGGCATGGGGGAACAATGTGGATGGTGATGGATGGGGTTGTTTAACAACCTTGTCAAGTTTGGCAAGTGCAGAGTTGCCAGAAACAGTAATTTGGGTTGTTGATTATAACCAGGGAAAAAGGAGCTTGGAGTTTGGCTGGCACCAGGTTTCCAGGAAAAGTTAGGTTGTTGGCCAGGGCTTTGGTAATAACCATGGTTGTGACCAGCGTACATATTATGCACTTATTGGGACATCATCGACTAACTCCCATAATATGACATAAAGGGCTGAGCTTGCATCGTATTCCAAGGATTTTGGGAAGGGTTGTCCCCTATCGATCCGACAGGCATAGGTGTTGAGCCTTGCCTGGGGTTCCATTGGCTATGGAAGGGGTTGCCCCCAGTCGACATCCCTAATAAGGGAACTGATACCTGCCATGGATTCCATGGTCCTTGTGAGGAAGGAAATCCTAAGTTCTCCCCCTGTGCAGGAATAGTACCCTGTATAGGATTTTGTTGCTCATAACTGGGGTTTCCCCCGACTGAGACAACAGTTGATGAGAAGGCATTATTACCAAACACACCAAACAAAGAGAACGTTGTCAAACCTAACAACATTCTATAAGGAGGAATTCCTTGACTACCTACTCCAAATGAAATAAAGTTTACGTTCGGCCTGGTGGAGTATTGGTGAGCACCATTGAGCAAAGGGGACGAAGGAGGTATATGACCCCCTCCATAAGGGAAAGTGTTATAGGGAGATGAAGTGCCCCCCATGGATCCTTGCAGAGGATCGTTGGATATCCCTACCCTAAGACCTAAAGTCTGTAGAGTGGATTAGGAAAGGACAATGCTCATACCAAATCTAGGCATCCCATATGAGAATGGAGGGCCTGTCACACTCTGGGTGAAAGGAGCAGTGATCACCGCCATAAATGAAATCAGACCATTACCTGAGGTAGAGGTGGTTGAGACCATAGTGGCATGGACAAATGATGGTTGGTTAGGAGGTGGAACACCCCCTGTAGTGATATTCGTAGAGGGAATATGAGTATTCCCTGAATAAGTAGCAACATTTGTTTCCACTACTTCTTGTGACACTACTTGACGCTTGTAAGGTTGAACCTGTACAACGATGGGTGTCGATAGATTAGTGATTGGAGGTTCATACAGACCAAGATATTCCACTGTGAGGTTAGAAATGATTGGTTTCTCCAGAATCAATTTTTCTCCTCTCGGAGATGAGTTGGGCATAGTTTCCTGTAACCCGGTTGCCTCAAAAGACCCTTTATAGTCTAGTTTTCTCCTTAACAGTGGCGGGGGTGGCTCAAGATCAATCTACGGTAATCCCAAAATCCTTCGTGACCGATGGATCTCCTGATACTCCATTGTGTGAGAAGATCAATGAAACACTAGGGCTTTCTATAATTGTTTAAAAACCAACACAAACTAGAAAAAGATCCTATGAGTTAAGACAAGCATATCACTATCTAGTTGGAAGAATAATTACAACAACCAACACTAGAGAAACTTACTAGTGCAAGTGAAACTCAAATACGGAAGCACCCTCCGGGTATACTATGCAAATCATGGCCCAATGGCTTCCCTAAGTACCATGGTATACCCCCGCAGTCACCTGTGTAAGTCACTAAGATAAAGGAAACTAGGTTTCCAACGTGTGAACAATCACCAGGCGGGTACAATCGACAGTCGGGTGGACTGCAATGAGAAGGGTATGAAGCCTAAAACCTATCAAGGGTATTGAAAGAAAGTGTTCTGAAAGATGACTGAGGACCTCGAACGGATTTGAGACCCATGAAGCTCCGTGGCAAATGCGATCAACAAAATCCCAAGATAATCCCTCTATATGCATTCCCCACTATGCTGGGTCTGACTTTGGAGGGGTTATCTCTGCTACCTTTCCACATGTGACCTCATGTTTAGCCCCTGTGTTAGAGGGGGGTCCCAGATAACTTTCACGATTACTAGACTTTCAAGCACTCCCTATCTCAGACTCTTATGTTTGTTTTTGTAGCCTTGAAGAGTTTCCTCTCCAATCCTAAATCAAGGCTCTAGCCTAGACTATATTGATGGACACTACAAACACAAAATCTAATAACTTTTAATTAAGCATTAATTTTAGTGGTTGTCCTAAGTCAAGGGGAATGGAATTGAAACTAGTGATGTGTTGATTAATGTTGGTTGTCATTGATGTCAACCCTTGAAGAAAGACCCGTAGCACAAAGGTTTGGGTAATGGACCCAATATTGTTTGATGTAAATATGACTCATTATTGTTTTTTCATTTTTGATAAGAAGTAAATATGGATGAACTCCAAAGTGGTCCCCTTATGGTGAAAGCCCTCACGGGAAGATGCTTTGTGGAGCAAGAGAACCCATGATTAATTGTGGAGTAATGAGATGAAGGAAAGTGAATTTTTTAGGGAAACTATCCTATATGGATAGTTCTTGTCATGTCATTTCTAGTGGCATGTGTAACTTCACATAATTCCTCATGGTTAGAGAGTTATGGCCATGAGAAGTTGGAGACCCCAGGTTTGGGTAATGGACCCAAGTTTGTTTGACGGGCAATGGTATGATTTATGATATATTTTCATATAATAGTATTCTATATGGATAGTACATGTCATGCCATTTATGGTGGTTTGTAGAATGTCACATAAGTCCTCATGGTTTGAGAGTTATGGCCTTACAAAGTTGGAGGACCCTCATATGTCATCTAGAAGCCCCAAAAGGTCAAAGTAATCAAAATGGTTTAAGAGATTTTAAAGGTAAATAATAAAGTGAAGTGATGAGTGTATTATAATTCAAAGTGAATACAAAATAAATTATTTCAATAATAAATTTAACAGAGAAATTAGAAGTGGACCCAACCCTAAAATAAGGAAAGTGGGCCAAGTGACCTAGAAGATGTTTTAAGGAAGCTACTTGGAGAGTATAAATAAGAGGCAAGGCTCTCTCATTTGAATCACACTTGAGAATATTGAATATATATATATGTGTTTGAGGTAACCAAGGATATATAAACCATAATTCTGAGTGAAGGTGAAGAAAAGAAGGCCGGAATGCAAGGAAGAATAAATTCTTTTGATGGTGCTTTCTAAGGTATGTTGTTTACAGGTCATCTCACCATTTTCAGTATAACTTTTTTTCTATAATGATTCCGATAGTGAAATTTATATGCATGTGAGAAACCATATCCAAGTATCTATGGTAAAAAATTCATCTTGTCGGTCGTTGCATTTTGGGCGTTACACTCCGTGGAAAATAGGATTTGTGGCCAGTCCTGAAACTAGTCAAAATAAGGTGTTTCGGGTAAAAATGTCATAACTTCTTCATAACATATCAAAATTCAGTGGGACCAAATGTTTTGGTTAGGGGACAATCATTAGTATTCTTTTTAACTTTTTTAGATCCATTCATCAAATATTTTGTGCGTGGCACACTCTACAAGGTTTCTCTCCAGAATAAGCTAGAATTCAACAAGGTATGCCATTTTTTCTATAACTCCTTTTCTGAGAGGTTCCAAGTAGTGAAACTTGGATGAATTGCATAAAACAAACTGAAGAAAATTGTGTATCATTTTTAGATATTTATACATTACAGGTTCAAAGTTATGATTACTTCAAGTTAGGGTTGTTGACTAATCCAAAACTAGGCATGTGAGACTAAAGAAAAGTTTGATGAAAATGCTAGTCTCTTGTTTTTAAAGTTAAGGAAGGTTTGCAGGAATGTGATCATATACAACAGGTCTATTATAGAGCTACAAATCAGATTTGGATGATGAAATTGACGAGGGCTTTTGGTTGTGGTACATGTTGAGTACATGGTTGAGACAAGTAGTTGATGAGTTGGCACACATACATGAGGTGTATAGTTGATGATGTTGGTACATATTGATGAGTCATAGTTGATGAGTAGTTGACACATGACTGGTACATACTTGGTACATGGTTGGATGCACTTGTTTATGGTATGGTTGATTACAGGTTGGTGCATGGTTGATGCACTTGTTTATGGTACAGGTTGATTACAGGTTGAGGTACAGGTTGATGCATGGTTGATGCACTTGTTTATTGTACAGGTTGATTAAAGGTTGAGGTACAGGTTGATGCATGGTTGATGCATGGTTCAAATTTATTGGTACAATTTTACAACGGTATATCTCATAGTGATAGTGTGATAGTGGTTCCATCATTCTACTTCTACTTCAGGGTGGCAGGATGGGGTAAGGACAGGTGGTTGTAGCCACCTTCTGGTTGTAGCCAGAGAACATTGGGGCTTGTAGCCTCCTTCTGGTTGTAGCCAGAGAATTGGGGAGTTGGATCTTCCCTCAGGTTGTAGCCTGAGAAACTAGGGGGTTGGAGCCTCCTTCTAGTTGCAATTAGAAAACAAAGGAAGTTGGTACTTCCAATAAATGTAATTCTTCAAGACATATAATAAAAAACATTTCGTGGTTTTTCTCTCGATTTGGGTTTCTATGTAAAACCCTGGTGTACTGTGTAGGTGTGTGATTGTTTATTTCTTACTACTCATTATTGGATAATAATTCTACATTGATATAACATTTGAAGAAAACAGATTATAATTACGCTATTACTGATTCATCCCCCCTATCAGTAATCCAACAATTGGTATCAGAGCAGGTTGCTTTAGAAATCAATTTAACCACTGAAAGGTAGATCATGAAGAGTACCAACTCGTATAAAAATGGAATACCACAGTTTGATGGAAAAAAAGTATGCTTTTTGGAGCATAAGGATGGAGACATATATACAGGCACAAGGATTTCAAGTTTGTTAATCAATTGTAGATGGATACACAACACCAACAGTTCCACGAATAAATGACAAAGCAGTGAAACTTGGTGAGAACAATTCCAAATCCATAAATGCACTTTTGAATGGTCTCAGTGATACGGTATTCACCAAAGTTGCACATTGTAAATCTACTAAAGAGGTTTGGGACAAGCATCGAAATATTTATGAAGGAGATTCAAAAGTCAAAGCAGCAAAGCTTCAAACTTATAGAGGTCAGTTCGAACAACTAAAAATGAAGGAAGATGAAGATATCACAACCTACTTCTTACGAGTCGATGAAACAGTGAATGCAATCATAGGATTGGGAGAAGAAATCAAAGAATCTGTAATTGTTCAAAAGGTACCAAGATCTCTTCCTATGAGATTCAACCCTAAGATATCAGCACTAGAAGAAATATCAGATCTAAACTCAATAAGCATGGACGAACTGCATGGAATCTTCACAGCATATGAGATGAGATCTGAACAGGAAAATCCAGATGTCAAAGAAGCAACCTTCAAAGCATCCAAAAGATCAAAGAAAAAGAAAAAGGAACAAGAAGAATATAGCAACAACAATGACATCTCGGAAGATGATGAAGAAGTGGCCAATTTCGTCAAAAGACTGAACAAGGGAACCAACGGTAGGTACAGAGGTAAAATTCCTTTAATTTGTTTTAATTGTGATGGTATTGGTCATTTTGCTAATAAATGTCCTCATAAGAAAAAGAGAAATGATGAAGGTTACTCAAAAGGCAGTCAAACATACAAAGGTAAAAGAACTACAAAGAAAGTTTTCAAGAAAACTTTTGCACCAAAGAAGACATCTCATCATCAGATGAAGATGAAGTCAGTGACAGTGAAACAGGGAGAGTTCTATTCATGGCAGTAGAAGACTCTAATAAAGAAGACTCCAAAGAAGAATATGAAGAAGCATATGAATAAGAAATTGAAGAGGCAGAACTTGACTTTCGAGAAGAATTAATGAGTGCCATAGAAGTTATCAGAAGAGAAAAGAAGAAAAACAAGAAACTACAAGCAAAACTAGAGAAGAAAAAAGACACTCAAGAACTAGAACAAATGATCACAAAATTGAAGGTTCAAATAGAAGAAGATAAAATAATTGAAGAATCACTCAAAGAAAAACTAGTAGGAAAGGACAGGATCATTGGGAACCTGGAAGAAGAGATTGTCACAATAAGAAAGGATATTCAAAAGAAAAATATGTAGAATAGCTCAAAAGTTCTGGATGACATTATCAGTAGTAAAAAATATTATCTTGACAAGTCCGGACTTGGATACAATCAGACAGAAAAGGGATCAAGCTCCAAAACAACAGAGCAAGAAACAAATCCAAAAATTTATGCAGAAACAATCAAAGGGGATAAAAAGATATACAAGGAATATTACAGGGACACTCCTCCACTGAGAAGATTCAGATTTCAGAATCAACAACAGATAGACAGGCCTCAAGAAGAAGAAGGATTCATAAGAGCACCTCCTTTCATAAGATCTTCAACTACCAGGTATCAAACTATATTTTTTGGTTTATGTTATGCATGTAATACTTTTGGACATAAAGCTGTAAATTGCATAGCTAACAACAGAAACAATAACTACTTTGAGAGCCATACGCAAAGGGGTTATTCAAGAAGACCTAGTGAAACATAGAGAAGAAGTTACAACAGGTTTGAATCTTTGAGCACCGAAGTGGAATGTTACAAATGTAACAATTTTGGACACATGGCCAAAAATTGCAGAATGACAGTCCCTCCTAAAGAACCTCAACAGAGTCACAAACAAGAACCTCAGAA